>PJEM01012973.1:0-43605 GCA_004023845.1 Helogale parvula
GAGAGGGGATGATGGTCATGGTGGGGGGCACTTGTGGGGAGAAGCACTGGGTGTTATATGGAAACCAATTTGACAATAAACTATTAAAAAAAAGAAAAGCCCAAAATAAAATAAAAGGTTTAATGAAATTATGAAAGAATAATTTCATCTCATGCAGGAGACCATCTTAGAGTGTCAGAAACTGATTCCATTGTGGGTAGGATTCTAGTATCCATATTGAGTTCCACCTTCTGGCAGCCAGGCAATTTTCACAAAGGCAGCTGCGTTCAGATGGCCCAGGTCTGCGGGCCCTGGCTGGGCAGATCTCAGATCTCCCATAAACATTTCCCCTTGCACTTCCTAAGTTCGGGGTGTGTTTATTTTACAGAAAGGGGTCTCGGCCCATCTGGGATTTGTTTGGAAGGGATTGCTTCTTTTCTCTCTTTATAAAAATAACCCACTGTCTTTATGTAACTGGGCCGGACCATCAATTTAACTAGTGGGCCTCACCTTTTCCTGGGTGTGTTCCTGGAAACAGTGTGCAAGGCTGGCCGGGTTAACCATTCCTGTGCACTGCTTCCAGCTTGGTCTCCTTTAAAATACACTCGGCTGGGCTCCATGGTTCTGCACCGACACCACCCCCACCCCCTCCCGCGTGGTCCTTCTGTGTTTCTGTTGTCACAGGCTGCTGGGGTGCGGGGCGAGTGTGCAGGTGTGGGTTACTTTTGATGAGCACATGAGTGATTGAAAGAACTGGAGACTGGATTCCAGCTGCTTTAGACCTATTTGTAGCTTATAATTCTCTTCCCTAGAACAGCAGGCTCCTGTAGTCAGTGATCATTTCATCCCCAATATAGGAGTATCTTGGAGATATTGTACATTTGGTGGTAGACCATCACAAAAAAGGAATAGCACACTGGTTGGTTAAGCGGGGGACTTTGGTTCAGGTCATATTTTAGGGTCTGTGGGTTCAAGCCCCGCATGGGGCTCTGTGCTGATGGCTCAGAGTCTGGAGCCTACTTCAAATTCTGGTCTCACTCTTTCTCTGCCCCTCTCCTGCTCAAATTGAAAAAAAAGGAATAGCACAGTTAAGTGAGCCACATGACATTTTTGTTTTCCAAGTGCATATAAAAGTTATGTTTACATTACACTGTAGTCTATTAAGTGTGTAATAGCATTATGTCAAAAATAACAATGTACATACCTTAGTTAAAAAATACTTTACTGCTAAAAAATGCTAAGCATTCTCAGAGCTTTCAGCAAATTGTCACTGGTCACAGATCACCAGGACAAATATAATACTAATAGAATATTTGGAATTTTGCAAGACGTACTAGAATGTGACATGGAGACCTGAGGGAGCAGATGCCATGGGAAAATGGCATTTATAGACTCATTTCATTCAGTGATGCCACAGACCCTCAAGTCATAAAAGAGCCTTATCTTCGAAGTACAATAAAGGAAGCACAATAAAATGAGGTGCACCTGTAACAGGGTCTACCTTGTCCAGGACATTTAAAAAATCTTAATTTTGTCTATAATTCCAAGAATAACTTGAGAAAGATGCCCGTTGCCCTTCTTTGGTAAAACTAAAGTTATGTGTTTTAGGCAAAAAAGCCGAAGGACTCTGACCTCAAATACTTACATCCAACCACTTGCTCCAGTGACACTTAGGAAGTGGAAAGAAAGGAGCCAAGCTGGTGAAAGCTGAAAGTAGTTGGAGAACAAGGACTCTAGGAGACGCCATTGAGGGGTGAGGGCTCTTTTGGGAGTATGCTGGGTAAAGCATAGAATTAAGGTTTGTTTTCAGGACTTTTTGCACTCAGGTGGGTTTCTGCTACAGGGAAATTAACTCCCTCCCATAAATCTGGAGAAATTGAAGATCTGTGCATGTGGCTCACAGCAGAACAATTGGCCTCACACAGACAATATTCATTCAATTTGACTCAGGTCATGATCGGTGCTTTCCCTTTCCTCCAGGGAGGACAAAGAACTTTTTAAATGCTTATTTCATTAGCGCCCAGAAGCGTCCGTTGAGATGGGGAAGGGCCAAGAAATGCGATCTGTGTCCTGCACAATGGAAGACAGAGATCTTCCCTAGGATGAAGGAAACTGTGAAATGAGAGGAAAGCCTGTAACCTTTCTCCTCATGCACACAGCTCTGGGTTTCCAATCATTCTTCTTAGGCTTCTCATTGCCAGAATACACAACTTTGTTCAAACAAACACACCCAAGAACTTAATAACGTTCTGAAATCCACATCTAAGTATAAATTTGGCCCATTGGACCCTCAGGAGACCTCCTTACATGTGGCTGCTTGCTTGTAGAAAAACCCGTTGCTGTGATGTCATAGACTTTGTTTCTGAGAAAAGATGATTGTTTTATCTCAGGAGGAAGGATGTTGGGGTCAGCAGAGGACAATTTGGCCTTTGTCTTTAACAGATGATGTTTAGAGTTACTTCTACTATCTACGGAGAGTCCTAGGCAAATTCAAGCTTTCTAAATCATTTGTGGTTTTGTAAAATCAAAAATTTGTGGGGGAGGGGCTCAAGAAGGTGTCACCCAACTTGCCTCTCCCAAATGCGGACTGCACTTAGTGACTTCCTTTCACAAAGTAGAACACGGAGGGGCAGCTGGGTGGCTCAGCTGGTTATGCGTCCAACTTTGACTCAGGTCCTGATCTCATGGTTCATGGGTTCCAGCTCCACACTGGGCTTTTGGAGGCTGCTTCAGATTCTGTGTCTCCCTCTTTCTCTGCCCCTTACCCACTTGTGCTGTTTCTCTGTCTTTCAAAAATAAACATTAACATTTTTTTCAAAAAGTATAACATGGAAAAGAGAGTAGCTTTAGAGTGGCCAGTGCATAAATTTTACTACCACCAGACACATGGATGGCCTATTTCCTTGATATGATGTGTTGCGAATGGCACTCTTCCTGCCTTCCTGCACGTAATGCCTATCTAACCATGAGAAAAACGCCAGGCAGAGCCACAAAGAGAAACATTCTACAAAATGCCAGACCAGCACTCTCCAAGGTCATCAATAAAGGAAAATCTGAGAAATAGTCATCAACCAGAGATGGTTTATGAAGACATGATAACTAAATGTAATTTCATCTTTTGAGCAAAATTCTGGAATAGGAAAAGGACATTAGAAGAAAAGCTAGTTAAATCTGAATGAAATGTGAAGTTTATTTAATACATTCCGTCAGGGACAGAAATTACATGCTGTTTTTTTCCCCCTAGGAAGTGTGTCTTGGGTTCTTCCCTTATTATTTTTCTTACTTTTTTTTCCTCTTCTTTTTGGTGGTGGTGGTGGTTATGTTTAAATGAAGTTGCTTTTACAACACCAAAGAATTAATCATCCATTTCCTATATAAAAGGTAGCTATTTTTTGCAAAAAAAATATGAAGTTCATTAATAGTCATGTTGATGTTGGTTGGTTCCTTAGTTGTGATCAATATACCCACTAATAGAAGCTAATAGTCTGAGAAACTGGATGAGGAGAAGTACACAGGTGCTTTCCATACTGTCTTTACTACTTTTCTACAAATAGAAATCTATTCTAAAAAGAAAAATATATTTAAATAAAAGTAACCATTAAAAAGGGTTGGTCCTAGCACAGGTGTTGTGTAAGTCCAGTCCTTCTGTAGTGTTTCTTTTTTTATACTTTGATATAAAATTAAAGCCCTTGAGTTCTTTCTAGGTTAGAGAAGGCAAGAGGGTTTTGAGGAAAGCTGGTAATAAAATGGTGAAATTCTTCAGGGGAAAAAAGGCCAGTCATATAATGCTAAGGAAAGAAATAGAAATACCTAATACTGGAAAAAAAACTGAAATCTAGCTCTTTTGTTATACTCTATTACATAGGCTTGGATACTAGTGGTCAAGAATGCTCCTAATACTTGGCCAAAATGACTGTAAGACTATGTGGATCTAACTCCGAAGGGTCAGCATGGACCTCTTGTTAAATGTGGTGAATCAGGTGCCACAGAATGTGGTGGTATTTGAAACAGGGCCTTCAAAGACATGATTAAAGGGTGCCTGAGTTCCTCAGTGGGTTAAGTGCCAACTCTTGTTTTAGACTCAGGTCATCATCTCACAGTTCATGGCTTTGAGCCCCACATAGGGCTCCATGCTGACAATGAGGAACCTACTTGGAATTCTCTGTCTCCTTCTCTCTCTGGCACTCCCCTACACTCTCTCTCTCTCTCTCTCTCTCTCTCTCTCTCTCTCTCTCAAAATAAATAAATAAACATTTTAAAAAAAGAGATAGGTAAGTTGAACAAGGCCATCAGGGTTGGCCTTAATCCAATCTGACATGTGTTCTTATAAGAAGAGGAAATTTGGTTACAAAGAGACATCAGGGATTTATATACACAGAGAATAGGCCAAGTGAGGACACAGGAAGCAATTGGCCATCTACAAGCCAAGGATAGAGGCCTATTAAAGAAGCCAACATTGTTGGCACCTTGATCTTGGACTTATGATCTCCAGAACTCTGAGAAAATACATTTCCATTGTTTAAATTGCCCCATGTGTGGTACTTTGTTATGGAAATCTGAGCAAACTGATGCATGGATGCTTGGATGTCCTCCAGTGAAAAGGCCAGTCATGGGACCATGGGCTCCACCAGTTCACAGGTCTTGCTCAAGTGCATGGAGCTTCTGTATTGATGAGGGGCTTGGCAAAAAATATTGATGACACTCTTAAAAGGGAAGGTGGGGCCAAGTTTAATAAAGGGGCTACTTACAGAGCTGAGGGTATGGTTAAGGGAAATGAAGATGGGGTAGTGCAGGCCCTGGGAGGAGCAGTGGAGGCAGCTGTTATCATTTCTGTGTCTACAAGTCAGGATGGGAGTGTTTCCTAGAACCCAAAGAGGGCTGAGGCTGTCAGAGAAGGTCAACTGACAGGAGATATCTGTCACCTTCAGCAGAGTAATGCAGTCCTTGCCAAGACAGAGCTCAGCAGAAGACTCAGCACACCAGTTCCCCAAACATTCCCTCATCCTGATGTCTGACCCCCTGCCAGTGCTTTGGTGGACAAATCTCATCAGAATTCAGAGTGTAAAGGAAGCCAGGTGATGCAAGTAGGTCAGCCTTCAGGGCACAGAGTAGGGTAAAAGGGGTGCAGTCTGGAGTAGCTGGTAAAAAATATATAGCTCACTTTCCAATCAGCTCTCACTTCCACTCTTTTAAGTCTAAAATGGCTTCCAGGAGCAGCAGATAAGTGAACCCCTTCAACATGGAAGAGACACCAAAACCAAATAATCACACAAACCTACAAATAAGCATACAAAGGGAAACTAAGAGAAAGGGACATGCAGTAAAAAGGATAATTTTTTTTTAAAAAAGAAATCCAGACAAAGTAATGTAGTGGACATATATACACCAAGAATCCAAAGTCAGGTCATTCCATTTTCAGAAGTGTTATATTATGAGAAATGGAAAAAAATCAGATAATGTGAATAAAGCCTTCTAAATTAAAAAGTACAATTGCTAAAAACAGTAAGTAATAAGATAGAAGAATTTGTTCAGAAAGTAAAACAAACAAAAAGAAGATATAAGATTGGAGAGAAAAGATAAGAAACTTAGAGAAGTAATCCAAGAAACATAATACCTGACTCTTTAGAAATTCAGAAACAGTGAGAAAAAAGGGAAAAGAAGCCACCCCTATCACATAAGTAGTGGGGGACACTTTTCCATCACCAACTTCATGAATTTCCAGACTGATCAAGCCTTAGAACTACCTAATCAAAGAGATGAAAACATACACACCAAAGCATAGATTCCTGATGTTTTAGAATTTTAGAGAGAAAGCAGTATCCAGAAAAGGAGAGAGAGAGAGAGAAAGAGAGATGGGGGGTGGGGGAAGAAGACTAGAGAGAAGGAGAGAGAGGGAAAGGGAGATAGAGAATGGGAGAAAGACAGAGAGGAGACAGAGAAAGAAAGGGAGAGAGAGAGAAAGAGGAATCCATTCAAAGGGAATGGAATCAGAAGGCAACACTGGAAGAGTAAAAGTTACTGCATCTACACTGTTAAGTTCTGAGAATGACCTAGAATTCTGTATTCAGACAAATAAAGTATAAGGGAGAATAAAAATATTTCAAAAATATCTTGACTTCTGCCAGATATTCTAGGAAGATGGAATAGATGTACTTTCTGTCTTTCTCCTGCAAAGAACAACCAACATCCAGGATATCCTATGTAAAGCAAGCATAAGAAGACTCTGGAAGGTGGAGAAAAAGCTGACTAGCCAGGAACCTCAGGACCCAAGGAAAACTATAGTGGTTGAGTTGCAAGCTTTTATCTCACCTCATATATCCCAGAATTGGAGCTGAAGAAGCCAAGAACCCAGAAATGCTAATTGGCACAGATAAGAAAGGCCCTAACAAAACCTGTTCTCTCTAGCCAAAACACGAGGAAGTTGGCTGGCTGCCTAGAAATACAGAACATTTTTTTGACAAGAACCAGTATACTCCAGCCAAACTCCACAGAAAAAAAACAGGGGTCCTATCCTTACCCACCCCAGCCAAGGCTGCGTGAGGAACCTGGAATTTCTCCCTCACTGGGCTGTAACAGAAAGGCTCACCCCCACAACAGGGTGGTATCAGAGAAGCCCCCTAGGGAGCCAAGACTTCTATCTCTGTCAGCCAGTAAGAACTTCCACTCTCATGCAGTCAAGAGAGACCTTTTAGGGAAACCAGTCTTGTTATAGATTTTCCTCATCAGGTTGAGAAGTTCTAACCTCTTCTATTTTTCTGAGAGTTTTTCTCATGAATGGGTGTTGAATTTTGTGAAATTATTTTCTCTTTCATCAATTAACATGATCATGTGACTTTTTTCTTAATCTGTTAATATGGTGGGTTACATTAATTTGTTTTCAGATATTGAACCAGCCTTGCCTTGCACTCCTAGAGAAACACCCACTTGGTCATGATATATAATTATCTTTGTTAAGAATCACTGCATCTGTGGGGTGCCTGGGTGCCTCAGTCAGTTGGATGTCTGACTTTGGCTTAGGTCATGATATTGTGGTTCAGGCCCCGTGCTGACAGCTCAGAGCCTGGAGCCTGCTTCAGATCCTGTGTCTCCCTCTCTTTCTCTGCTCTCCCTCAGTCTCTCTCTCTTTCTCTCTCTCTCTCTCAAAATTAAAGAAAAACATTTTAAAAACTTTTTTAAAGAATCATTGCATCAATATTTAGTAGGGATACAGGTGTCTTCTTTTGTACTATCTTTGTCTGGTTAGCATGTCAGGATAATACTGTCTTATAAAATAAAACTGGCACAGCATCCTTTCTGCCATATTCTTTTGGTCAAGTAGTCACAGAGCCCAGATTCCAGGGGAGGGGACATAGACTCACCTCAGTGGGAAAAGTACAAAGAATTTTGAGGCCTTGGTTTAAAATCACTATGACTTCCTAGAAAGGTATTAGACAACTAAATTTCAACTCAGAATGCACTATTTTGGAAACAATTTGCTTGTGAGATATTAAGGTGCTTTCAAAATATCATAAGCTAAATCTTTTTTTTGCTGAGCAGAAAGAGAGCCATCCCGTGTTGGTGCCTTATCTCCTTTATTTCTAGGGGAATGTGTTCTGAGTTACCGAAGCAATGTGCAAACCAACTTTTGTAACCCAACCCTTTCTTTGCTGTCTTGTATTTCTTCTGCTATTTAAAAAGTGGGGACAAGTTGTGTAAGAGGACTGGCAGGATCCACTGGAGGCTGACAAGGAGCTGGATAAGGAACAGTAGTGATCATGACACAGGATATTAGCAGCGCCTGAAATGTGCTGTCCTGACAGCCAAGGGTGAGCTATGCCTGCTCTGTGTCTCATTCTTAGATAAAGGACAACCAGCAAAGATTGTGTGCTTCCTCCCAGGTCCTGGGGCCAGTACCTGGGGCGGGGGGGAGAATGCGGTTTCCTGGCGAGTCTTGCTTCTTTTATTACTTTGTTTTGATTCAAGTGTAATTAATATATGATGTCATATTAGTTTCTGTTATACAATATAATGATTCACTGATGCTATTCACTTTGTTCTCTGTATTTAAGTGTCTGTTTTTTTGTTTGTCTCTTTTTTCTTTGTCTTTAAATTCCACATATGGTGAAATCATATAGTATTTCCCTTCTTTTGACTTATTTCACTTAGCATTGTATCTGCTAGATCCATCCATGTTGTTGCAAATGACTAGAATTCATCACTTTTTATATCTCAGTGAGTATATATACCACATCTTCTTTATCTGTTCTTCTACGGATGGACACTTGGGCTACTTCCAAAGTTTGACTATTGTAAATAATACTGCAATAAACATAGAAGTGCATATATCTTTTCAAATGAGTGTTTTTCATATTCTTTGAGTAGTGGAATTCCCAGTAGTGGAATTATGGCATCATATGGTAGTTCTATTTTTAATGTTTTAAAGACTCTTCATACTGTTTTCCACAGTGGCTGCACGAGCTTGCATTCCCACCAACAGTGCATGAGGGTTTCTTTTTCCCTACAGCCTCACCTTGGTTCTTTACATAGCTTTTGGTCAACAGAAAAGTAGCCCCATGCTTTCCCACAGGCAAGGCGAGAATTGGAGAACTTCCCATTCCTGTATGAATACAATTTTTTGGTGGTGCCTCTCATTTAGAATTGCCAAGTATCAGTTACAAGGTAATGGAGATAAGGATGTACTTTCTCCCCACCCAGAGTCCTGTTCTGAATATACCCAAGGACCCCAAGGAAAACACTTCTGTTTCTAGCAGCAGACTTTTTTCAAGGGTTAGAACTACACTTTGATTTGGCGAATGAATCTTTGGTTTGCAGAGGCGGCCCCTGGGCTGTGCAGGGGAGCAGAGCAGCGCTGCTGATCAGCATAATAAACACAGACAGTTTCTTCTAGCCCCAGGAGGCCTGGATTCCAGCATTTCTGGTGACTCAAAATATGAAAAAGGTGGCAACAGAAAGCCTAATGAGAGTAATTTGAACCAAGGCAGAGCCTTGGACTCTTCCAAGGCTTGCAAAGGGGTGACCAAGGCCAAGGAAACAACTTTTCTGCTCACTTAATGCTTTCTCCATTTTTCCCTGAAGTCCCCTACTCTCTGCATGCAGGTCCCTTGTTGGGTGTCCAAGGATGACAGAGAGGGGGCTATGCCAGGACCCAGAAAAAATGAGAACTGGAGAAGCCAATGGTGTGTGTGTGTGGGGAGACATCTACCCTTACCCTCAAATTTCTCTTTTAAAAGAGAAATTCAAAACATATGGAAGTTCAAAACACCATATGGAGTTTAGTCTGTGAACTCCAGGCCGCATTGCCTTTGGAAGCATTTGGGTTGGTGGGCTTCTCTCAGCTTTATGGGGTGAACAAAACAGATGAAGGCAGAAGGACAGAGGATTTTTTTCCAAAGGGTCCACTTCCATCCCCAAGTCAGCTTTTTATTTGGAGTCTTGGACAAAGCAGGCAATGGAATGGCTCTGACTCAGCTGAGAACAGCTGGTGCAATGGCTTCTGGTCACCTGCACCCTCACAGCAACCTGGGCCTGGGGACAGAGTTTGAGAGCCTTCCCAGTCCATGCACCACTTCCTAAACTCCAAAGAATGGAACCATAATAACAACTGAGCTGTGAGTCAACCTCTAGCACATTCTGTGATCCAGGACTGGCCCTGTTGCTTCTGTCCAGGCTTCCCTTTTTCCTTTCCCTTGAGCCTCCTTCTCCAAGACTGGGAAGATGCATTCCTGGGCATGTTCCCACTGTGTTCCTCAAGGCCAGGTCACTTGGGCTCCCAGGCCAACCTGGCTGTTTCGGCCCCAGCTTGAAGAGTGAATTCTTGGTACCTAGAAATTTCCTTAGGAATATCTTGGACTGTTTGTCACACCTTCCCTAGGACCTTCAGACTGGAATCTTTTTGGTGGTCTTTTTTTTAATTCTCCAAAGTAGACCCTCTTCGGGGAGCTGTGGGATAATTCAATATAAGGAAGAGGCAGTAAGCCAACTGCTTCAAACCACAGCCAGCTTCCCAATGGTTATTGTTTTTTCAGTTGTAGAGTTTGGCCTAGGTGCTGTCTTTCTATAATATTTGTTTTTTTCCATACCTCTCATTTAAAAAAATTTTTTTATATCTTTATTTTATTTTGAGAGACAGAGAGTGAGTGGGATAGGGACAGATAGAGATGGAGACACAGAATCTGAAGCAGGCTCCAGGCTCTGAGCTGTCAGCACAGAGCCCAACGCAGGGTTCAAACCCACAGACTGTGAGATCATGACCTGCGCCAAAGTTGGATGCTTAACCAACTGAGTCACCCAGGCACTCCAATACCTCTCACTTTTAAAAAAATGTTTACTTATTTATTTGGGGAGAGAGAGGAGCATTCATGCATGCAAGCAGGGGAGGGGCACAGTGAGAGGGAGAGAGAGAATCCCAAGTAGGCTCCACATTCAACACAGACCCTAACATGGGGCTTGATCCCATGTCCATGAGATCATGACCTGAGCTAAAATCAAGGGTCAAACACCTCATTAACTGAGCCACTCAGGCACCCCCATACTTTTCACTACATTTCAAGAAAGATTTGAGATGGCATATGTATATATATATGTGTATATATATATACATATATTTATTTTTCAATGTTATACTAATTATGATAGAATAAGTTGGGGAAGGTAATAAATTAATAGGAAAGATTGTCAGGAGTGAGATTGGTCATACATCATATGCTGTTAAGTATTTAAAAGTTAAATTCATGGAGCACCTGGGTAGCTCAGTCAGCTAAGCATCCGACTCAGGTCATGATCTTATGATTTGTTGGTTTGAGGCCCACATTGGGCACTTTGCAAACAGCTCAGAACCTGGAGCCTGCTTCAGATTCTGTATTCCCCTCTCTCTTTGCCTGTCTCCCACTGGCACTCTGTCTCTAAAAAATAAACATTAAAAATAATTTAAAAAATTAAATTTATAATTTGAAAGCTTTCAAAAAGAAATCTCCATGCCCATAATAGTTTACTAGAAATTTTTACCAAACATTCACAGTAAAGTAATGCCAATTTAACATATTTCTTCTAAAAGGTAAAAAATGAGAAAACACTTTCCAACCTATTTTAGGAGGCCGTTATTTCCTGGATGCTAAAACCAGACAAAAGGAGGGAGGGGAAGAAAGCAATGAACGAGAAAGAAAACTGCACACAAATATCTCTCATGATGTAAAAAGAAAAGCAAACCAAAACAAAGCAAAAATCCTCAACAAAACATTAGCAATTCTACCCTAACAGGGTATAAAAGAAATGAATCATGGCCAAGGACAATGTTTTCCAGTTATGCAATGTTTCAGCATTTGAAAATCAGCAGATGTAATCTGCCATATCAAAAGGCTAAAGAAAAATGATCATATCAATTGACAAAGGAAGAACATTAGACAAAATTCAATGCTAATTCATGACAAAATTTCTCAGTACCCCAAGAATAGGGAGGATCTTTTTCAGACTCCTAAAGAACAGCTAGGAGCTGTTCCAGAGCTAACACTGAACTCTGCTATGCTCTCCTCAAGGCCCTCCCAGTGCTCATGTGGCATGGACACCACTCAGGAGCCAGGCTGTGCTCCCCTGTGCCCATGGGCACTGTGGCATCTTGCAGGGGTGGCTGCAATGGTATTTCCTTTCTATATAGATAGCCTGGTACAGGGAAAACATTTTAACGATAGACCTGATAATTGTTCTCATAACTTGGGAAATCCCATGAAATTTTAAATATTTATTTTTCTTAATTGATAGTGGAAAAGAAATGGCAAAAACTACAAAGTTCCCTTTCCCACCTTTCTTTTATTAAAAACTAGCTGTGGGATTCTGCTTTGGGATCTTTTTATTTAGGGAGCTTATACGAAGGAAATATGTTTGGTGGGTGCAGTGAGGCAGGTGCTCACATTGGTGCAGAGACCCACCTACCTGAGGAATTCCTGGACACAGCACCAACATATCAATGACAGAGGATGCTCTAAGTCTCCTGCTGTCTTTGCAATTACCATGGGGTCAACAGAGAACAGTAATGAGAGTCAGAAGATATAGACCTGCCCACTCAACTAGTGGATTTACCAGGATCTGAAAACAAAAAGATACTCATGCAGAAGGGATGAAAGTAAAAGAAGTAGTAAGAAAAACTGATCAGTCATGATCATGGAGCTGCCTGGATCCAGTGTCACTGCCCTTATCTATGGCAATGGCAAAAATCACAGTGCTTCAGAGACCCCAAACTCACCTTCTTTCTTCAGGATTTTCTTGGAGGTGACACTATATACAGGAAAAAAAACAAAACGTGTTCCCTCCTTTGTGGGGAAAAACTCTTCTTTCATCCTGTATGTTTCATTTACTACTTATACAGAACCTTTGCTTCTGGTCACCAAATGTGTGTGTGTGTGTGTGTGTGTGTGTGTGTGTGTGTGTGTGTGTGTGTGTTTCTCACACCACCAAGCAATTAACTGAGACCATCTGGGTGTCCTACATTTTAACTCAATTCTGACACTATCTACCTAGAGACAATGTCAGATCCCACAGATTAAGGGTTCAACCCCACAAAACTGCCCTCCCATTTCAGATGCCAATTACAGAGTAGGTCCCCAGATTACTCACAACCTCTGTCTGATTTGGCTATAAATCAGAGGTTCCCATGACTCCCCTCCTTGGGTTCCATTAATTTGCTGGAAGAACTCACAGAACTTAGGGAAATACTTATGTTTACCAGTTTATTAAAGAGTATGATAAAGGATGTGGATGAATAGCCAGATGAAGAGATACATAGGGCTAGGTCTGGAGAGGTCCTCAGCACCAAAGCTTCTGTTCCCCCTGGAGTTGGGGTGTGTTCTGGAAGCTCTCTGAAACTTGTACTATCGGAACACACCACATGGAAGCTTCCTCACGTAGGTGACATGGATCATTAACTTCATTTCCAGCCCTTCTTCCTTCTCAAGAGAATAGTGGGTGGGGCAGAAAATTCCAAGCTTCTAATCATGGTTTGTTCTTTCTAATGAGTGGCCCCTATTCAGAGGCCATCCAGGAGCCCACCCAGAGTTACCTCAATAGAACAAAAGATACTCTCAGGGCTCTAATCACTTCAGAATTTATAAGTGTTTTAGGAACTCTGTGTCAGGAATGTGGGACAGAGGTGTACTGAGGGAACTCTTTTCTTGCTTAATTTTGCTGTACCCTGACTAAAGGCAAGGTGGTGGGGAGTGAGGGTAGCTGGAGACATGTGCACCACCAAAAGTTGGAGTGAAGAAGCTCAAGGAGCACCAGGCACATGTCAGGCCTGCTGAACAGAGATAAAGAGAAGGCTACATGAGGTGAACTTTTCTTGAGACACAATGCCATTCTTTAAGAAATATTAATAAGAAAAAAGTCTCTGTAGAGAGGATTACCGACATGGAAGGCCTTATCCTCAAAAAGGAAAATCTAATTAGTCCATCATAATCTTTAAATTCCAAGAGAATCAAGTAATGCACCTGGGAAAGCTACAGGAAGCATTCCAAGGAAGTCTGTCTGAAGGAGTCTAACAGATTGGTTACTGTCAGGATTAAGGAGATGGAATAACTGCAAGAATCAAAGATCAGCACACCAGACTTGCAACGTATGCTATAGAAAGTCACTCCCTCAGAGTAGGGAACAGAGGACCCAGACTGGTAAAACCTGAGTAAAAGAAGCGCAAAAAAACAGGTACTTGGATCATTGCAAAACTACAAGCTTTTGATGAATACCTGGTACAGAGAAGAAAATAAATGTCAATAAGAATTCTCCCTTAAAGCTCCACAACAGCCAGGTTTACTGGCAAACACTGAGAACTCACAAGCACAAATGATACAAAGTCAAAGCCTTGTTTGGCTCTGCTTCCAAAGCAAGCATGTGAAAATTCAAAGGACACACTAAGAAATGGGAGTTAGACATAAGTCTTTGCAAAAAAAGCAAACATTAGTTATGATAACCTTTTTGATGCAACCAAATCCTGCAGGCGGCAAGAAGTTTCTCAGCTGGATAAAATTCGTGCAGAAACTCCAACACAGGCTCAGTGACTTCAGGTGGACCAGGCCCAAGCCTTGAGGTGGATGGCTGCCAGTGCACTGAGAGTCTCAGCACTAGAAACCCAGGCTAGGTCATGAGCCTAATGTTCTCCTCTTTCCGGGCTGAACGTACAGGATATTGAGAGACTCAATATGGTGCAGCAACGCTGTGTGCTTTTCAGGTAAAGTGGGGTGAAGAGGAACATGAGCACCAAGGTCAAAGGCAGATTGGCAAACTGTTGCATGGTTCTGTATGAATGCAGGCATTTTTCTTAGCAGGAAGAACTAATTGTGCCAGATTGCATAAAGAGTGTCCCCTCACAGCTGAGTACCCCAAGGATGTAGCTCTGCATTAGGAATTCACCAACTTCAGAACATCTCTGTGTAAAGTGGGATGTGTGACCTGAGTGTGGCTCTTTCTCTGCAAACAAGAAGCTATCTTACCTGAAGTGGGAGTGTAGGTCATCCAAAGAGAGTCAGGAGAAAGAACTGAACTCATTTTCTGAAAGACATCTGTGTTTACAGCCTCAAGTAGAAAACGTCAGATCAGAGAATAAAAGCACCTCGAGCAAAAAGCTCCCTACAGAGTCCTGTGACACTTTTAAGAAATGATTTACGGTGAAATTGGCCAACTTTCCAAAAACGAACACAATCGCAGAGGAGAATGATATTCTGAATATCTGATCTTGTAATCGAAACAACCTGAGTTCACTCCTTGGAAAGTCACAGAAACTGCACCGGTTGTCACACCAAGAAAACTTTATGTGCAGAAAATAAAGAGCTCACAGAGAATGGCTTCCAGGGAAGCATTCTTCCTGCAAAGCAAAGGTGGATGTTCCTTTTGATTAGGGTGAGAATGAATATTTCAATAGGGAAGCTTTGTCATCGTATGCAGAGGAGGGCATAAAGTTGTGCATGCGACTTAAAGAAACATGCCTATACATACATAGTATGTTATGTAAATGCTCTGTAAGTGAGACTCAGCCCCTTTTTGGGCAGAGATTTTAGTATTATAAAGAGGCAAAGGTACTCTTCAGTCATTCTACAGGTCACTCCATGGGCCATCTGCATAGGCTTGAGTCAGGAGCTGAGCTCAAACTGATCTGGGTGGTCTGTCCCATCTTTGCATTTACTTGCAGCACACAGGACAGTTCCCACACATGCTGACATCCACCCGTCTCCCTCTGAGCCTTTGCCCAAGTCTTTCTCCAATACCTATGCAGGAGGGGAGCAATACCATCAGGAGCCACCCTGGGCCCATATGGAATGGGAGTCAGTGACAAATATCCTAACCTCCCAATCTTCAGTGGAGCAACACTGAGGCATCCACATATTAAAGGGTCTAGGTGGAGTGGCACCCAGCTCTCCATAGTGATAACCTGCCTCTCCTCATTCTTCCCCACCTCCACCCCCAGCTTCCAAAGTTCCCTGGTGTTATTTCTAACTGAACCTGCAACTAATCCACCTCCCAACCGAACTACCATACCAGCATCTAAGTCCTTGACTTGAGTCTACATTTAGGGTAATTCCAATAAGATGATGGGAGTGCTCATTTTGTAAAGTGGGGTGGGAAATTCTCTGATGATCCAGGGTGGATTATTGATTCTGTTGCTTCTAGGAAACTTGAGGATCTCTTTTTACCCCTCTCATTTTCGTTAGTTGTCTGGCAAGTTCTTACTCTCATTCCTAATGTATTTTTTTAAAAAAATCCAGCTCTTTTATTTAGAAAATTAGTTTCTAAAACAAGTTTCAGTACCCAAATTGCAGGAAGCCACCAACTAATGAAGGACTAGTCTTCCAAATTGTAATTTAAATTTTTTGTATGTTACACTTAATTTTAAAATATTTCAAATATTTATTGAGTGTTCTACCTGTTTTCTGAGTGTCTCCTTACCTCTCACTGAAGCTACTCTCATTCCCATCACACATGAGGAGTGTGGTAGCTAGCCCTCTTTTTTGTTCTTAATTGCTGTTTCCAGACAAGACCACTTCTCCTCCCTTCTCTTACAAAACCCCAGCTTATCTGAAGTATATACTGTGAGATAATACTAACCTGGCCTCATTTAAGGAGTATGTACCTGACTCCCTTTTTGTCTTCACCAATGTATGTTTTCACCCTTGAAATGTTTCAACAATCCAAAGAGATGATCTGTCCACTGCCCTGGCTTCTTGGTTCTTTAACTTCCTCGCGGCCAGGTCTCTTTCTCCACTACATTTCAGCAATTGCCTTCCATAATCATAAAGTCTCCTCCAAAGTCTCAATTGAGCATCCTGCTCCAAGAATTTCATCCTCTCTTTACAACTCACTCATTTTACTACCCTACTTCAAACAGTGGGACTTGATGGACTAGCTCTCTCTTTCCTTACTATTTAACACTTCCACCTGCCCTCAAGTTCTACTTCCCTATTCCCCAAGTTATGATTCCAGGCCCCACTTCATCTCTGCTCCCTGCATACATCCTCATCTCCCTTCTTAGCCCTCACCCAGCAAACCCCAACCCAGTTGGGTTAAACCTTATTCTTCTCCTAATACACATCTATTCTGAGGACTTTATCCTAATCACACCAACATCTGAGGACTGATGGTTGGGACAAAGCCCACATCATTTCCACTTTGTTGCATTTGTTTTAATTAAATTCTTTTATTTTGAAATAATTGTAGGTTCACATGCGGTCATATGAAATAATACAGAGATATCCCCTGTACACTTTACTCAGTTTCCCACACAAGTAACACCTTATAATAGTACAAGGTGAGTTGGGTAGTACAATATCCCAACCAGGATATTGACATCAATATAATCAGGATGCAGAACATTTCTAGCACATGGATACCTCTGGTTGCCTTTTGATGGCCACACCTACTTTCCCCCCCACTTCTATTTTTTCCTTAATGCCTAGAAACCACTAATCTGTTTTCTACTTATTTAAATTTATCATTTCAAGAATGTTACATAAATTATATACATTGAACCACAGAATACTTGGCTTTTTGAGATTGGGATTTTTCACTCAGCATCATTCTCTGTAGATTCATCTAAATTATTGTATCAGTAATCTGTTCCTTTACATTACTGAGCAGTGTTCCACGGTACAGCTGTGCCACAGTTTGCTTAACCCTTCACTCACTGAACAGCATCTAGGTCATTTCCAATTTGGGGATATTATGAAAGTTGCCATAAACATTCACATGTAGGTATTTGTGTGAACATCTCTTCATTTCTCTGGAGTCAATACCAAGAATATAATTGCTGGGTTCTATGATAGTTGCATGTTTAAACTTTTCAGACACTGCTAAACAGTTTTCTGGAGAGACTCTACTGTTTTACATTTCCACCTGCAATGTATAAGTAGTTCCATTTCTCTGTATTCTCCCCAGGGTTGGTGTTGTTACTACTTCTCTACTACTACTACTACTACTACTACTACTACCTTTTATTATTATTATATTATTATTATTGCTATTCTGATGGAAGTGTGATAATCTTTCACTGCAGTTTTAATTTGCATTTCCTTTTTTAATTTTTTAAATGTTCATTTTTGAGAGAGAGAGAGAGAGAGAGAGAGAGAGAGAGAGAGAGCAGGAAAGGGCCAGAAGGAGAGGAAGACACAGGATCTGAAGCAGGTTCCAGGTTGTGGTCTGTAAACAAGGAGCCCACTGTGAGACTCAAACCCACAAACCATGAATTTGTGATGCGAGTTAAAGTCAGACGCTCAAGAAACTGAGCCACCCAGGCATCCCTTAATTTGTATTTTCTTAATAGATAGTGATACACAACTTTTCCTGTCATAACTTGCCATCAATTCATCATCTTTGGTGAAGTGTCTTTTGTCCACTTTCTGATTTAATTAATTAATTAATTAATTGTTGATGTTAAGAGTTCTTTGTCTATTCTAGATTACAGAGTTTTGTTGGGTATATGGTTTTCAAATATTTTATCCCAGTCTGTAGCTTTCCTTATCCTTTTAACAAGGTCTTACACGGAGCAACTGTTTTTAATTCTGATGAAATTCAACTTATTAAAAGTTTACAGTATTCTTTGCAAAGCTAGAACAAACTATCCTAAAATTTGTATGGAACCACAAAAGACCCTGAATAGCCAATGTAATATTGAAGAAGAAAACCAAGACGGGAGGCATCACAATCCCAGACTTTAGCCTCTACTACAAAGCTGTCATCATCAAGACAGTATAATATTGGCACAAAGACAGACACATAGACCAATGGAATAGAATAGAGAACCCAGAGCTGGACCCACAAATGTACGCCCAATTATTTTTTGACAAAGCAGGAAAGAGTATCCTATGGAAAAAAAACAGCCTCTTTCGCAGGTGGTGCTGGGAGATCTGGGCAGCAACATGTAGAAGAATGAAATTAGAACACTGTCTTACACCATACACAAAAATAAACTCAAAATTGATGAAGGACCTGAATGTAAGACAGGAAACCATCAAAAACCTTGAGGAGAGCGCAGGGAAACAGCCTCCTTAACCTCAACCAAAGCAATTTCCTACTCAACACATCCCCAAAATCAAGGGAAACGAAAGAAAAAATGAACTATTGAGACTTATTTAAGATAAAAAGCTTCTGCACTGCAAAGGAAACTATCAAGAAAACTAATAGGCAACCGACAGAATGGGAAAAGATAGTTGCAAATGACATATCAGATAAAGGGCTAGTATTCAAAATCTACAAGGAACTCACCAAACTCTACACCCAAAAAACAAATAACCCAGTGAAGAAATGGGCAGAAGACATAAACAGACAGTTCTCCAAAGAGGACATCCAGATGGCCTACAGGCACATGAAATGATGCTCAACATCACTCATCATCAGGGAAACACTTATCAAAACCACACTGAGACACCACCTTATGCCAGTCAGAGTGGCTAAAATGAACAAATCAAGAGACTATAGATGCTGGCAAGGGTGTGGAGAGACGAGCACCCTCCTACACTGTTGTTGGCAATGTAAACTGGTGTAGCTGCTCTGGAAAACAGTGTGGAGATTCCTCAAAAAACTATCCATAGAACTCCCTTATGACCCAGCAATAGCACTGCTTGGGATTTACCCAAGGGATACAGAGGTGCTGATGCATCAAGGCACATATACCCCAATGTTCATAGCAGCACTGTCAACAATAGCCAAAACATGGAAAGAGCCTAAATGTCCAACACCCAATGAATGGATTAAGAAGATGTGGTATATATATACAATGGAGTATTACATGGCAAAGAGAAAGAATGAAATCTGGCCATTTGTAGCAAGGTGTATGGACCTTGAGGGTGTCATTCTAAGCGAAATAAGTCAGGCAGAGAAGGACAAATACCATATGTTTGCACTCATAGGTCTAACAGGAAAACAGGAGAAACCTAATGGAGGACCAGGGGGAGGGGAAGAGGGAAAGAGAGTTGGGGAGAGAGAGGGATGCAAAACTTGAGAGACTATTGAATGCTGAAAATGAACTGAGGGTTGTAGGGGAAGGGGGAAAAGAGGTGGTGGTGATGGAGGAGGACACTTGTGGGGAAGAGCACTGGGTGTTATATGGAAACCAATCTGACAATAAACTATTTTTAAAAAATAAAAACAAATGAAAAAAAGAACCAAAATGAACTATTGGGACCTTATCAAGATAAAACGCTTCTGCACTGCAAAGGAAACAACCAAAAAAACTAATAAGCAACCAACAGAATGGAAAAAGATAGTTGCAAATGGCATATCAGGTAAAGGACTAGTATCCAAAATCCACAGGGAACTTACCAAACTCCACACCAAAAAACAAACAAACAAACAATCAAACAAGATCCCTGAATAATCCACTGAAGAAAAGGGCAAAAGACATGAACAGACAATTCTCCAAAGAGGACATCCAGATGATCAACAAACACATGAAATGATGCTTAGCATCACTCATCAGCAGGGAAATACAAATAAAAACCACACTGAGATACCACTTCACGCCAGTCAAAGTGGCTGAAATGAACAAATCAAGGACTGTAGATGCTGGTGATGATGTGGAGAAACAGGCACTCTCTACACTGTTGGTGGGAATGTAAACTGGTGCAACCACTCTGGAAAACAGTGTGAAGTTTACTCAAAAAAATATCAACAATAGCCAAAACATGGAAAAAGACTAAATGCCCATCACCTGATGATCAAGAAGATGTGGTATATATACACAATGGAGTACTACATTGCAATGAGAAAGAATGAAATATGGCCATTTGTAGCAACGTGGATGGACCTCGAGGGTGTCATGCTAAGTGAAATAAGTCAGGCAGAGAAGGACAGCTACCATATTTTTGCACTCATATGTCTAACAGAAGAAACCTAACAGAGAACTATGGGGAGGGGAAGGGGGAAAAAGAGTTAGGAAGAGGGAGGGGAGGCAAATCATGAAAGACTCTTGAATACTGAAAATGGACTGAGGGCTGAAGTGGGAGGGGGCAGAGGGAAGGGGGTGATGGTCATGGAAAAGACACTTGTGGGAAAGAGTACTGGTTGTTATACGGAAACCAATTTGACAATAAACTATATATGAAGTTGAAAAAATGTTACAGACCATTTATGGTGTTAATTCTAAAGACTTCTTTGCCTGATCTTGGAGCCTAAAGGTATTCTTCTATTTTTTTCCCCTAAAAGTTTTATAATTTTAAACCTTACACTTAAGTCCATGACCCCTTTTGAGCTAACTTTTTTTTAATGTTTTATTTATTTTTGATTCAGAGAGAGACAGGGCATGAGAGGGGGAGGGGCAGAGAGAGAAGGAGACACAGAACTAGAAGCAGGCTCCAGGCTCTGAGCTAGCTGTCAGCACAGAGCCTGACGCAGGGCTCGAACCCACAAACGTGAGATCTGACCTGAGCTGAAGTCGGAGGCTTAACCGACTGAGCCACCCAGGCGCCCTTTGAGCTAACTTTTATATAAGATATGAGGTTTAGGTTGAGGTTTACTTTTTTCTGCCTGTGGCTGTCCAATGGGACCATCTCTATTGAAAGGGCTGCCTTTCTTACATTGAATTGGAGGAACAAAAGGAACAAAAGCAGTTTCTTTGTGGGAAAAAATCAGTTAGGCATATTTGTGTGGGTCTATGTCTGGGTTCTGTACCATTGATTAATGTCTGTCCCTCTTTCAATAACTCTGACTGTGTTGTAAAAACTCACATATATGCCAGCTGGTCTTTACCAATGCCCATCCACCCACCATGTCTAACTGCTTAGTCTAGTCTTGTAAGGATAACCATTTGACATCTCTTGTTACGTGTCTATCACCTCCTTCATCTACTTCACCCTCAATCTATTTTTTCACTTCTTATTTCCCTGAGAAAACAGATGGCATTGAAGGAGTTATTTTACCTCCCTACCACCATGTCTATCAATAGCCTGCATTTAGCTCCTATGTTCTCTCTTCTCTCCTGTTGCACCTTTTAAGGTTCTCTGTGAAGCTGAACCTACAGCTTGTGGCTCAGAACTTATGTCCTTCTCTTGTACTCAGGGGCTTGTTCTTGCAGTTGTCTCCACTCCCTCCTGAATCCACAAATTTCCCCATCATTCTCATCAGCATAGATTGTGTTATAATCATTCCCCATAAATGACAATCAAAAACATCTGCGAACACTGCAAAATAGACCAAAAGCTCACTATGTCTGTTCTATGGAAAGCAAAACATTGTCTAAATACATTTCTCTTGGTGATCTGGCTCTCAGAGGGTCTGAACCTTTATTGTCTTTGAGCTGTTTTATAATTTTTGAAGTTATAGATAACTGATAGCAATGAAAATTATAGTTATCCTTAAATACACAAATTCTGTCTTGTGGAAAGACACTTAATTTCATTTCTCCCACAGGGAGAAAGCTAGTTTTGCATCTACTTGTTTTTTTGTTTTTATTTATTTAATTTTGTTTTAGAGAAAGATAGTGCCTGCATGAGCTGGGGAGAGGGGCAAAGGGAGAGAGAGAGAGAGAGAGAGAGAGAGAGAGAGAGAGAGAGAATCCTAAGCAGGCTTCATGCTCAGCACAGAGCCCAACACTGGGCTCAATCCCAAGACACTGGGATCATGACCTGAGCTGAAATCAAGAGTCAGATGGTCAACCTACTGAGCCACCCAGGTGCCCCTGTTTTTAAATTCATTTCAGCATTCCTGATTTAGCTCTGCATGTGTGGTGCAGTAATTTACATTTTCTTTGGAACCAGAGAAACTACCTAACTAGTTCTCTCCTTAATTAATGACTTACACAAAAATTTTGACACATCTTAATTCTCTATTTGAGTAATCATTTTGAAATTTAAAAATTAGTATCCTTTAATATATTCTTAAATCCATGTCTCCCTGTGGCCACAGTTCTATTTACTGGCCTCCTTTTTACTAAAAACTGACTTGAAAGAGTTTTCTGTAGGTGTTGTCTCCATGCCCACAATCAAGTATGACTTCTTACATGCCTGAACTGTGGACTGAGATTTGAACTGGTCTCATGTGCAAGTATCTGTCTCTAGATGATGACATCACTTGTTATAATCAATAACAATGTAGAATCCTCTATATCAGGCCTTTTGAGAGAGAGTACAGGAGATGGTAGAAAACTGAGAAGGGATTTTTAAGCCACCTATGTCCTTAACAGATGGAGGAAGAATTCATGCTATATTTCACGTAACAAAGAATGCCATCATAGGAAATTGAATTTTATTCACCCATATCACTTTGGAGTAGAGTTCCTCAACCTGGATATTATTGACATTTGGGGCAGGATCATTGAGAAAAAAGGGCTGTCCTGTGCATTACAGATGTTTAGCAGCATCCTTGACCCCTACTCATTAGGTGTCAGTAGTGCCAAACACTCCACCCAGTCATGAAATCCAAAAATGTTTCTGGGCTTTGTCAGAAGTCCCTTGGGGATGGGGTCAGGGATTAAAATGACATCAATTGAAGACCACGGTTCTGGATTTCTCTATCTGAATGAGTCTTATAGTAGCTTTGCCTAATTCATTTTCACAGAGAGCCAAAGAAGCACCCGAGGAGTGCTGTATTCCTACAGCAGCCTGGACAGTAGGGCAAGACAGTGAGAAGCCTCAGCTCTCTGGTGCCAGGAGTCCTAGGACATCTGCAGTTAGAAAGGCCTCCTGGGAGGCTCAGTCAGTTAAACCTCTGTTTCTTGATTTCAGCTCAGGTCATCCTCTCACAGTTTGTGAGATTGAATTCCACATCGGGCTCTGTGCTGACAACATGGAGCCTGCTTGAGATTCTCTCTGTCCTCTCTCTCTGCCCTTTCCCTGCTCTTGCACATGCACACATTCTCTCTCTCTCTCTCTCTCTCTCTCTCTTCTTTTGAGAGAGAGAGAGAGAGAGAGAGAGAGCGAGCATGACCAGAGGAGGGGCAGAGAGAGAGGGAGACACAGAATCCGAAGACAGGCTCCAGGTTCTGAGCTAGCTGTCAGCACAGAGCCCGACGCAGAGTTCAAACCCACCAACCGTGAGATCATAACCTGAGCCAAAGCCGGAAGCTTAACCAACTGAGCCACCCAGGCGCCCCAAAATAAATATTTTTAAAAAAGGCCTCCCTTTTACTAACTCATCACTAACAATTTACATCTCTTTCCTTCATTCTCTCCCAAGGTGGCAGAGAACAATTGTGAACAATCTTAATTTGAAATCAAGGGATAAACCTTGCAGGAGCAACTCAAACTTTGACTGGCTAAGACCACTAGGCAAGGAGAATTTGCTGTTTAGGAGTTGATTCCCTCATTTCTAAAATGGGAGAAATTGGTGAAAAGCAGCTGGGGCCCTGTTGTCTGTATTTTCCTTCACCTTGGCATATTACATGAGCTTGGATTTCAATCTCCAGTCTTTGTCTACATAGATTTCATTGCTTCCCCACTACCATTTCAAGACTTTTTAAAGCCTCAACTTTCACAAGCCTGGATTCCCAGGCTGCTACCTTAATCATCTTATCTCTGCACTTTTCTTCTGGGAAAAAAAAATTCTATCTAGATTATTGTGCTGTCCAATAGTAGTCACTAGCCACAGGCAGTTATTTAAATTTATAATTAAATGGATGTAAAAGTCAGTTTATCCATTGCACTAGTCAAGCCACATAGAGGTGGAAGCTGCTGTATTGGACAGTGTTCATGTGAAGTATTCCCATTATCACAACAACTTCTAAGCATTTGAAACACTTTGTCCTCATGGATTTGGATATATTTGACTGTTTTCATGCATCTGTTATTTTAAATTTCTCTTCCTCCCACCTATTCATCACTCAGTGTTGAATTATTCTTGGATTTTTGACATGTCATTTTCAGCTTTTTCAGCTCTCTGGGATAATTGCTAAATTTAATCCACTGAATAGAAGCAGAAAGGTAATGGGCTGAAGCCACACTTGTTTTTCAGCTGAGGTAGTGCTGGAAGCGCCTTCCTGCACAATAAAAAAAGACATGGAGGTGATAGTGGTGCTAGTTTCTTCCAACTTTTTAACAGAGGATGCTGTGTGGTCCATTGTGGAGCCCTATAAGATGCTGTTTTAAAGCCCTCCTGGGAGCATGGCTGGGGAAATGCTCTTTTTAAGCACTTCTACCACTACTAGGTACCTCCTTGATAAAAAAAGAAAAAGAAAGAAGGCTCTATTTCCCAGATTCAAGATATTTTAATAAAGGTTGATTAGCACTTGAGTTTATCATATGAAAGCAAGTATAAACAAGGTCCCAAACCATCATCCCAAGGTCCTATCTGTGCCTCTTATAAAACAAAACAAAAAATACTATTATTGCTTTGCCAAAATAACTAGAACAGGCTCAAGATGGAGTCACGCTAAGCCAAACATGAGCAAATCAAAAGTAAACTGAATTTCTATGCTCAAGTATCTGAGAAAGGAAGGTCAAGTCAACCAATCAGTGCTTGCCTGCTTAGTTTAAGTCTCCTGACTTAGCCCCCAGACTTCCTTTTGCTGCATATAAGGAAAGTATCCCTGTTTCAACTAATCAGCAAATATTCAGTGTAACTTCTTTGTTCCTGCTCACTTTGGTCCATAAAAATCTCTTGAACTGTAGAACTCTTTGGAGTTCCTTTATATCTGCTATATTGGACACTGCTCGATTCATGTATTGCTGAATAAAAGCCTATTAGATCAGCAAAACATCTGTGGAAAAGTTTCTTTTAATAGGTTTGATCCCAGTTCAGGTCTTCTTTATTCACAGAAACTTAATTTCCTATCTTTTAAGGGCAGAAATAATACTCATAAGATAGTTGTGTGAGTCTATTAACTGACGATCTTTGTAGCTTTCATAGCAGAGTCAAGTTCTGAACCAACGCTTTGGAAATAACTTTTTCTTCTTTGAAACAAGGGCTCCCTCTTGATTCTCAAGGTACAGATGTTTAGGCTCTTTGTGGTGGTGGCTTTTTAATGGGGTGATTTTTCTTCCTGTCTATGTTATGAGTTCTTTAAGAAAGGGACACATCTCATGTGATTTGATGGTCTTCATATATTTAGAAATTTGTATTTAGGCAAATATATGCTGATAGGCAGATGATTACATAGTTAAGTTCTGGCATCAGTTGTGTTCTTACTGAATAGGAAGGCTGGCTAATAGTCTCAGGACCGTTAGGAGACAATTTTTTAAATTAATATTTAATTTAAATGTATTGCACAACTACATGGACATTATGGGAGAGAGAGAAATATAGCTTCATCTCTGTCAGTTGAAAGAATAAACTTTCGGGTAAAAATACTCTTTAATTTTGGTTTCTCAAGAATGAAGTGTGGTCAGATTTCACAAAATCCTTTTGTGGGACCAAGAACTTGGAGAAGCTAAGGGCCAGTGGTGGGTGTCTGGGGTTCGTTCCCAGACTGTGGTTTGGATGGGCATTGTCTTAGGGCTTGTGGTGATTGAGCCATGGATCACTTTGCCTCTAAGTTGCAGTTGATAAAAGAATTGTTATAGTTACATTTGGTTTTGCTTACAAAAGGAGAGAGAATGTTGGGTTAAGAGTCATGATAGTTGTGTTCTAATCCAGATTTGCCATTTATATATGGCAGACTCTTGCCAGTCATTCAGTTTCTAGGTTTTCTTCATTCAGGAAGTGGGGAAACCAACCCTTTCCATTCTTATCCAGGAGAAAAGTCACATGGGAAAATGGATACTGTACGTGAACATAGCATATATACATGCGATTATATGTATACCTATAATTTGGGGGGGTGCAAATAACACAACTTACTTTCCTTTCTTTGGGCAAAGTGAGAATGATAATATTTACTCATTCCTAAATACTAATTTTTAAGAATACAAGTAAAATTTTAGGAGGAATGGAAACAAACTGGTTCAATACCAGTTAGTATGGAGTGGAGTCACATTTCTAGCCCACATGTGGCCAACACTAAAATCATAATCTCTACAAATAGAAGCACTGTATTTTGTCAAATGCTTTTTCTGAATCTATCAACAGGGTCATATGGCTTTTATCCTTTCTTTTGTTAATGTGATGTATCACATTGATGGATTTGCGAATATTGAACCAGCCCTGTAATGCAGGAATAAATCCCACTTGATCACGATGGATAATTTTTTTTAATACTGTTGAATTCGATTTGCCAGTATCTTGTTGAGTATTTTTGCATCTGTGTTCATTAAGGATATTGGTCTGTAGTTCTCTTTTTTTTTGCTGGGTCTCTGTCTGATTTGGGGCATCAAGGTGATGCTGGCTTCGTAGAATGAGTTTGGAAGTTTTCCTTCTATTTCTATTTTTTTGGAATAGTTTGAGATGAATGGGTATTAGCTCTGCTTTAAATGTATGGTAGAATTCCCCTGGGAAGCCACCTGGCCCTGGGCTCTTATTCATTGGGAGATTTTTGATAACGGATTTGATTTCTTCACCGGTTATTGGTCTATTCATGCTTTCTATCTCTTCCCATTTGAATTTGGGCAGTGCATGTGCATTTAGGAATTTGTCCATTTCTTCTAGGTTGTCCAGTTTGTTGGCATATAATTTTTCATAGTAATCTCTGATGATTGCTTGTATTTCTAAGAGATTGGTTGTAATAGATCCTTTTTCATTCATGATTTTGTTTATCTGGGTGCTCTCTCTTTTCTTTCTGAGGAGCCTGGCTAGAGGTTTATCAATTTTGTTTATTTTTTCAAAGAACCAACTCTTGGTTTCATTGATCTGCACAACTGTTTTTTGGGGTTCTATATTTTTTATTTCTGCCCTTATATTTATTGTTTCTTTTCTTCTGCTGGGATTGGGGTGCTCTTGCTGCTCCCCTTCTAGTTCTAGTAGGTGCTTTGTTAGACTTTGAATTTGTGCTTTTTCTAGTTTGTTGAAATAGGCCTGGATTGCAATATACTTTCCTCTTAGGACTGCCTTTGCTGCGTCCCAGAGATTTTGGATTGTTGTATTTTCATTTTCATTGGTTTCCATATATTTTTTAACTTCTTCTCTAATTGCCTGATTAGTCCAATCATTCTTTAGTAGGGTGGTTTTTAACCTCCACATTTTTGGAGGTTTTCAGACTTTTTCCTGTGGTTAATTTCAAGTTTCATAGCGTTGTAATCTGAAAGTGTGCATGGTATGATCTCTATTTGTTTATACTTATGGAGGACTGCTTTATGCCCCGGTATGTAATCTATCTTGGAGAATGTGTCATGTGCACTCGAGAAGAAGGTGAATTTCCTAACTTCAGGATGCAGAGTTCTAAATATATCTATCAATTCCATCTGTTCCAATGTGTCGTTCAGGTCCATTGTTTGTTTAGTGATTTTCTGTCTGGTTGATGTATCCTTTGCTGTCAGTGGAGTATTAAAGTCCCCTGCAATTAGCACATTCTTATCAACACATCCCCAAAGGTGAGGGAAATGAAAGCAAAAACGAACTATTAGGACCTCATCAAGATAAAAAGCTTCTGCACTGCAAAGGAAACAGTCAAGAAAACTAATAGGCAACTGACAGAATGAGAAAAGATAGTTGCAAATGACATATCAGATAAAGGGCTAGCATCCAAAATCTAAGGAACTCACTAAACTCCACACTCAAAAAACAAATAACCCAGTGAAGAAATGGGCAGAAGACATAAACAGACACTTCTCCAAAGAGGACATCCAGATGGCCTACAGGCACATGAAACGATGCTCAACATCACTCATCATCAGGGAAACACAAATCAAAAACACACTGAGATACCACCTCACACCAGTCAGAGTGGTAAAATGAACAAATCAAGAGACTATAGATGCTGGCAAGGGTGTGGAGAGACGGGCACCCTCCTACACTGTTGGTAGGGATGTAAACTGGTGCAACCGCTCTGGATAACAGTGTGGAGGTTCCTCAAAAAACTATCCATAGAACTCCCTTATGACCCAGCAATAACACTGCTAAGGATTTACCCAAGAGATACAGAAGTGCTGATGCATAGAAGGCACATGTACCCCAATGTTCATAGCAGCACTGTCAACAATAGCCAAATCATGGAAAGAGACTACATGTCCATCACCTGATGAATGGATCAAGAAGATGTGGTATATATATACAATGGAGTATTAAATGGCAATGAGAAAGAATGAAATCTGGCCATTTGTAGCAAGGTGGATGGACCTCGAGGGTGTCATGTTAAGTGAAATAAGTCAGGCAGAGAAGGACAGATACCATATGTTTACACTTATAGGTCTAACAGGAGTACAAGAGAAACCTAATGGAGGACCAGGGGGAGGGGAAGAGGGAAAGAGAGTTGAGGAGAGAGAGGAACGCAAAACTTGAGAGACTACTGAATACTGAAAACAAACTGAGGGTTGAAGGGGAAGGGGGAGGGGGAAAAGAGGTGATGGTGATGGAGGGGGACACTTGTGGGGAAGAGCACTGGGTGTTATATGGAAACCAATTTCACAATAAACTATTTAAAAATAACCTATATACAAAAACAAAAACAAAAAACAGAAGCTCTGACATTCCCCATTTTCTGTCTTTTGAAGTAGAAATAACTGAGATGGAAAAATAGGCCAAGAGCATCTGTCACTTAAAAAGAAATACAACACTGAGGATGTAAGGGTCCTGAGTGATACTATTCTGATTCAAAATCATTTGGCACCTAGGGAAAATTTAAGATTTGCTTCAGTTCAGAACTTATTTTTAAAGATTCTTTAGTTGATAACTACCTAGTGGCTTTGAAGCATCTTTTTTATAAAGATAATTTGTGTGCTTTGTTACTGTTTTGTGAACCAAGTCTAGCTAGCCAATAAATCTATGAAAAAGTTGTTTAATCTGTTTGCATCAAATAGCTCTAACCAAAACAATAAGGAGTTTGAATAATCATATTGGTAAAGATAACAAAGATTAATAAATCTATAGCTGACATGAATGTGGGGAGATAGGTATCCCTTCACTGGTTTGGTGGGAGAGAAAGTGCCTATGTAGGCTGCCCATTACAGCAGGATGGAGAAATTTGTTTACAGATATGCCATGGGTTATTATGACAACTATAATGATACATATCTGTATTTGGTGATGAGGAAAAATTTGGAGTTGAAAAATCAACGTAAAACAGGGTGAAGATTATGTTTAATGAATATCTTTTATGTAAAATCTTGTGTGTAGATACATATGGACACACATAAACAGACATGTTTACTAAAAGGAAATGATGGTTATCCCTAGACCAAGGGCTTTCAAGTGACTTTTACTATCCTCCTTTGTGAGTTTTTTAAAAATAATTTATCATATAGGTTATATGGAAACCAATTTGACAATAAACTATTAAAAATAATTTATATTATCCAAGAAAATGAATTAGATTTCTTTCATTTGAAACATAATGGAAATATATGTGGTATTTTATAGCATAAAGTAGACTGAAGGATAGCTTTCTCAACAAAACTTGTTTCATGTCTACCTTTTTTTTATTAATAGTTTATTGTCAAGTTGGTTTCCATATAACATGCAGTACTCTTCCTCACAAGTGCTCTCCCTCATGACCATCACCCCCCTTCCTCTCTCTCCCTCCCCTTTCAGCCCTGTTTGTTTTCAGTATTCAAGAGTCTCTCATGACTTTTTTTGAAGATCTTTAAAAATATGCATCTGGTATAAACTGAATGTTTATGGCTCCACTCCCAGATCCATACATTGAATTCTCAATCCCAAATGTTATGGTATTTGAAGGTAAGGTCTTTGGGAGGTGATTAGATCTCAATGAGGCCATGGGTGTGGAGCTCCCATAATGAAATTGGATTTTTTATAAAAGAGAGACCATATCTCTTTCATTCTTTGCTATGTGAGGACACAGCAAGAAGAAAGCCACCTGTAAACCACAAAGAGAACCTTCACCAAGAACTCAACTATCCTGGCATCCTGATCTCAGACATCCAACTTCCAAAACAGTGAGAAATAGATGTTTGTTGTTTAAGACACTCAGTCTACAATATGTTGTTATAATAGCTCAACTGACTCAGGCAGTGACCCATGTTTCCTTCTCAGGCCCAAGTTTCTGGGTGATTGAAGCACCATTTGGCTTGGGGGCTTGGGCTGAACTATATGTAGGAGCGAGTCCTGTGAATTTTGCATTCAGGATCCCTGCAGTTTCAGTATTGCTTTTCCTCTTGGCAGGAGTTAAGTGTTTAGAAACATTCTTAATGAGAAAGATGTGTTCTTTCATCCAGGCTGGTCCTGACTCATAAATTACACTGCCTCAGCTTCCAGTCGTCCTTGATGAGAGAACCTGAGTAATAATGTCATAGAATAATTGGAATTTCTGTTCTGGATCAGAAAATGACACCAGGCGTCAGACTATGCTGCTCAAGTTTTACTACAAAGCTTAAGTGTTTCCTCTATGTAAGGAAAAGTGAAAGACACTAAAATGCTCATTTATTTTTAAATTCAGTCCCTTAGAGAAATGAAGGCTGGAATTGTAAAAATACTTTTTTAAAAAATATGATTTCCTTTAGTCATATGTATGCATATGAATGCAAGATTCTCAGAGAAACTTTCTCAGTCACTTTGTGTGTATGTGTGTGTGTGGTCTGATGTGAACAAACAATTAGATTTCTACTCCTTGCTTAAACAAAGAAAAGTGTTCTTTGTGTCTCAGAGATTCCACACCCTAGGGTGCTCACTCTAGGTCCAAGTGAAAGGGACACAAACAAGCATGTTGTCATCTGCCTTCTCCCTTGAGGAGGAGGCAGGTATGACATTATTCAAAATGAAAACCACAAATACAGCATGAACTCTAAATGATTCAAGCTCTTTCTTGATGTGCTGCATATATTTTTCTAAACTTTACATTCAAACATTTTCTTATAAATCTGATCTATACTGCTCCTTCCTAAAGAATAGTGGTCTATAAACTTCAGTGAGGAGTGAGACCTATACCTTTTTCACTTACTGTGTGCTTGCATTTTAAATGGTAGACAGCAAACCATGTCAGTTATTAGCAAAACCTTTGCTTGATCATTACTAAAGATCACAGGTATTTTCATATCACATTACAGTCACCACAGATATCTAGGATCATTCTTTATACTCATCAGTAATTTGAAATCATGGTCACTATGAGACTCACTGGTAGGTCATTATTTTTCAATTTGTTTAAAAAAGATGATTGTTTTGCCACAATCAAAAATATTTTGTTAAGTACATTTTAATTTGTTTCCTTTGTGATCTTTTGTGTTTTGTACACTGAAAAACATTATTATGAGAAGGGATTTGCAGGCTTACCTACGATAGAAAGGGATTTGGCACAAAAAAGAGCCAGAATCTGAAGAGAGGCCACCATGGATTCTGGAATGTTTTGGGATGTTGGGTGAGTCCCACTCCCAAATGAAAGCTATTTTATGGAGAGAAGTGTGCGCACTTGATATTTGCTGATGAGTGAGCACTGCCTCAACTGCTTTCCTTAAACTCTCTCTTTAAATCAACTGCTCCCAGTCTCCAATTTGGACAGTACAGTGGCCATTTGGCAGCACAGTCACCGGGCACATGGTGGCAGGTAACCAATATGCTGATGTACACATTGGGACCTTTTGTGCAGGTAGAGCCTCAGAGCTGGAGAGAACTCAGAGCCCATCCAGATGGCCTTCTCCTCCTGGGGCTGCTTCCTAAAGTCTGTTTGTTTCATGAGGCCATTTTTCCTCATCTTTTCTAATAGTTTCCACATTCACCACTGGTCTCTGTATTGGGTGCGTTAAGTCAAGAGGATTTAGGGTTGGAGTGTGTAGTGATATCATTTTAGAGTGGTTTCTTAATACCCATTTTCCTATCTCTCACAAACTGTGTCCCTATGTCCCTATATCAAGCTCCAAAATAAGTTGTGGGTGAGGTTGGTCACTTTGGGATAAAATTTGTTTAGCTAGTGATTGCTTCAAATGTTGACATATGACCTTGTCTGGACCAATGAAAGGGTTTTCAAGACTCTTCTGGATCTATCAGCCGAAAAGTTTCTTTCTCCTTTGGGCAGGAGAGTTGGAGAGACTTCAGTTGGGCTAGCTGCATCCATTAGCCTCACTCAAGCCATAGACAATAGAGCCAAGACCTAAAGAAAACCAGTCCCTCGGTGATAATTTAAGAGTATGCTGGGCTTCCACTTAGTGCCATCTGTATATGTCATCTATTGTTCAAGCTATTAAAAATAATTTATAAATTAAGACAGAAACACAATGCACAGCTCAATGAGTGTTATAAACTGATAAGAACAGATACTACACTTGATCTTAGCCAAAAGGCCGAGAAGCGATCAATGAGTGTTATAATGTAGACACATTTGTAACCACCCAGGTTAGGAAATGAAACTTTGAGAATCACCTTAGAAGAACCTGGAATCTGAACATACTCCCCTCTGCAAAAATGTAACCACTATGAACTTTATAGCAACCACTTGCTTGTTTTGTCATAGTTTTATCACAAACTATGCATCCCTGGACACTGTAGTTTAATATTGTCCATGATTATAAATATGCTATTATTTTAGTCCCCTTTAGTCTATTAATTGCCTCTCCACTCCTTTGTTTTCTTTGCAATTTATCATTAAACAAACAAAGCCTAGGACACTTGCTCTGTCACATAGGCAATGTCAATTGCACAGATGTCCAAAGTATTTCCCAGAAGTTGACAGCTAAATCCAGAGATTGACCTGGACTCAAGCTCAGTCACACTAGAAGGAGTCTAGGTGATATGGTGACCTCCCATCAGGAAGGCCATGATGTCTGGTTGTCTATTTTTGTGAGGTTATGACCACTGGTGTGGGGGCAGTGTCTATAAGGAATATGAAAGGAGTATCAGAGGCTGAAAGTTGTTCTTCTCTCTATTATAGCGACACACAACTATCCTAACCATTATCAGTGACACTCCCATCCCTTAGTACCCCTTAGTACCCACCTTGGTCCATCTGTGCCTACTGGTAATGTGGGGGTTCCTCTATCAGATGCTTCATTGCTTTCTAGTTCTGTTCTCTATTCTGCACGTGCTAATAGCATTCAGGATTTGTGTTTCTTGGTTGGTTGTCTTCATCTGCTTATGTTTTGGAGCTTATAGGAGTCTTCTCTATCTGCTTTAATGTGAGGGTGTGAAGTGATTTAAAGGCTGTGTCCCATTTCCCCAGAATACCCTTTTGTTCAAGTCAGTTTTAGTGGGTTTTCTGATGCATATAACTAAAAGATGCCTTAAATGAAATAAAAGCATCAGAGCTTTCAAAATCACCATGATATGACAATGAGAAAAATGATGTCCAAGGACATTGTGGCTTGAGCAGGTGCCCATAGTGTGTTCTTCACTAAGGTGGGATATCTGAGTCCTGGATCACTGTGTCTACTCACCATGATCTCCCAAAGTAAAGATGTAGAAAACTAGTGAGTTCTCCAGCAAGTGAGCTGCAAAACTCCCAGCCACTGAGTGGCATCTCCGGGCTCAGATGAGCTGTCTTCCTCCATTTATATTTTGATGACATCTTCCCAGAGCTGTTGACACATCTTTTTATTGTTTCAACATGGTCTGAAATAGAAGCTTTCTTTTGCGTGTTTGCAGCTTTTAGAGAACTTTCTCTTAAATAATGTGTTGGACATCAAAAAGAGAAGGACGATTTAGAAACGGCCATACAGGTGAGAATCATGGTTTGCAATAGAAGAATGCAGTAAATAATTTGATTTAAGCAACTCCGGTATGAAATGCACATTGTCTTAAAAGGTAAAGAAGCATTCCCTTTCTAAAAGCATTTCCAACCTTGGTTCTCTGGTGGACAACTTTCAAACTGGGTTCCCAGGAGCACAGAGAACTCATCAAGATCTCAGAGGCTTCCCTAAGTATAAGACAAAGTGGGGAGTAGAACTAATTAGGCTTGGATTAATTTTATGTGAAGACAAGCTGCATAAAATGTCATTTGTAAGTGAAGTTCCTTTGCCAAAAGACAGAAAGACTTAAAAAAAAAACCCAACCACTGCCTAATGAACTTAATATGAATGAAAAGATGTGTAAATTCTCAGGAAAACATTTATTAAGTAATGGGGTTTCCTTTCTGGTTATTTCATTTTAAGGGTTTAAATATGCCTTTAATATAACATCTACTGGTACAGAGACATAAACTGGGATATATTAGAACATTGAAGAACTCTGGAAATTCCCAAAATTTCTGGAAAGACTTTTTATGAAATAAAAAGCACTTTTATATGTTGAAGCAATTTTAAACTCACAGAAAATTTGCAAGGAAAGTATGAGGACTTCCTGTGTACCTTTCACCCAGATTCCCCAAAGTTAACGTTTTATCACATTTGCATTAACATTTTCTTTGTGTGTACATATTTTTTAGTGTTTATTCTGAATAATTTAGGAGCCACTGGTAAACATGACCTCTAATTTTTCTTTCTTCTATTCTTAAATACTTCAAGACACTTTTCCTAAAAACAAAAGCATCCTCTTAACCCAGTACTATTATTAAAATCAGGACATTAACATTGCTGTAATATATTTAAAAAACATTGGTGTAATATAATTCCTAAACACCTAATTTAGATTTTGTCAGTTGTCACAACAATGTCCTTTATGTCAAAAGGATGGTTCATGATTTTACCAAGAAACTTTAGTCTCCTTTCATCAGAAATTTTTTGGTTTTGATTGTTTGATTTCCTTTTTGAGTACAAGCCAGATATTTTGTACAATGCCTTTGAACTTGGGTTTGTTTGATGTGTCCTAATGTTTAGATTCAGGTTATGAGTTTGGCCAGGTTAACAACTGAGATACCATTGTGTCCTTTCAGTGCTTTACATCATTGAGGCACACAATGTCTAGTTATCCCATTACTGGTGAAGTTAACTCAAATCACTTGGTGACTATGTTGTCTGTCTGCCAGATTTCCCCTGGTTTTGTAATTTAAAATTATGGAGAGATCTCTTAAATAAATATTGTGTTCCTCATCACTTTTCACCAGTTGGTTTTGGAATCTACTCATCTAAATCAGTGACTACTAGGACAAGAATTAGTCCCGTTTTCCCCCTATTATCTTCTGTCCCACCATATGCACCCTACCACTTCTCTTCATTTCTTACCACGCTGGTCACAGGCTCATCACTGTGCTTGTCCAATGGCTTCTGTTTAATCTCCCTGCCCCTCCAGACTTCTGACCAGGGACAATCACTCCTTTGTTCAACCATTAGGGAATTTCCTCCCTCACACTGATGGCTCCCTCCTCAAGGAGATGCCCCTCTTCACAGTGATCCCCCCTTCCTATAGTGTCTCCCCCTCTCTTACAGTGACTCCCCTTCCTCACAGTGACTCCCATTCCTCACAGTGGCTTTCTACCCACAGTGATTCCCTCTCACAGTAACTCCCCCTCTCACAATGGTCCCCCCTTCCTCACAATGACTCCTTTCCCCTTTCCCCTCCTCCAAAAGTGGTTCCACTCCCTTACCTTGTTTCTCCAACTTCACAGTGTCTTCACCTTCCTCACAATGATTCTTTCTCCCCATACTGGCTTTCACTACTCATACTTGCTCCTCCCCTCACAGTGTACTCTTCACAGTGACTCCTCTTCCTCCCATCCTTGCAGTAGCTTCCTTCTTTCACCCTGACTATCCCATCACAGTGGTTTCTGTTTTCTCATACTGGCTTCTTCCTCACTCTGACTCTCTCTCCTCACAATGACTCATCCTCCTACCTGCCTCACAATGGTTCCCCTCCTTCACCCTGCTTCCCTCCACACACAGTGGTTCCTCCTTCCTCACAAAGGCTTCCCCTCCCCACAGTGGCTCCTCCTTCTCACAATATCTCCTCCTCAGTTACCCCACTTTCTTAACAAAGGTTTCCTCAGCCCTCACAATGATTCTTAATGGTTTCTAAGGCCCAAATAGCATGTCTGCTGGGTCTAACATCATCTCTCCTCCGCTGGCTACCTCATTTTCTCCTGTTCAGCGTTGTTGACCTTGCTTGCCCTTGGCCATGCCAAGACTAGTATGTTCCCCTTTTAGGGCGCTTGCTGCTCCTTCTGCCACAGTCTTCCCAGATATTGTCATGATTAGCCATCTTGCCTCCTTCAAGACTTTATTAAATGCAGCTTTTCTGTGAGGCCTACCTCACATGTATTTTTCCTTTATGTCATCATCATCTACTGAACTTCTATCATGCTTACTTATTATAGTTTATATTTATTTTCCACATCCCTCTTCTAGAAGGCAAGCCCTATGAGGCAAGAAGTTGGTGCCTTTTTTTGACCAATGAAGTACCATATGTATCTAGAACAATGCCTGCCACTCAGTAGTTGCTTAAAAAATATTTGTGAAATGAATGAAAAAAGAGAAAATCTGTATTATAAAAATGATTGTAACTTGAGAAAATATTTAGGTGTTTGTGTGAATCTCTTAATGAATCTATTCATCCTTCCTAAAGTATTTCTAAAATTTCTTGTTCTTCTCACTCCAAGCCCTTTCCTTAGACCACCCCTTCTTGTCCCATATTTTAAAGCACAAACTTCAAACCCTTTCTTGCCACATCTGTGTCTCTAGTTCAGGACAATCTCTAGGCCAGAAACCCCTGGTTTCCATATCTCATGGGCATTTCTCTCTGTTCCACAGGGTCCCCAATTTCTGCTTATCTGATCCAAGCCTCTTGTTTGATTTTTAAACCAAGTCTTCATCTGACTTTTCCACCTGGGCTGTTGTCACAGCCTTCCTCCAATGGCCAAGCGTAGACCAAGAAGTCATCTGAATTCTCTTCTTTACCCATCACATCCTAGGTTCTTGGGATTCCAGATACCACTTGTCCTCCATCATGTTTTCTCTGTTCCTGTATCTTAACTATGAGCCTCAGTATCCCTCATGAAGACCACAGTGATGTTCTCCTAACCCTAGCAGAAAACAAAAGACACAACCAAACTGGGTACTTGAAGACAAATTAATAAGGTGACTGTTGGCAACACTGCAGGCAATGTGTAAGAAAACCACAAAGAATATGCCTTGGATCTAGAAAAAGGAAACTATCATCACTTGCAAGCCTGAAGAGGCAAGGGAAGGGGTGGTCATGGAATCTGGTGACACAGCTGGGTGATAAGGGTCCTTCTCTTGGTCAAAGGATTACAGACCATCAAGAAGAACCCACAGGAGGTGTTCAGAAAGCATAGATATCCCAACCTCTCTTTCCTCCTACTGTCTTATCTCTTGAAATGTTCACCATTTCTTGAACCTAGCTGGATCCAAGGGAAAGGGAATCTTTTGGTCACTTGAGGTCAGCTTCCCAGGATACAGAGCAGGAGGAAGGTGTGGAGAATGGAGAGTGGATGGGGGGAGGGGTAGAAGGTACTTCAACAAAACATAATGCACTTCTTTGCCCATCTCTCCAACTTACCGAGTGGCACCCAAGATAAGAACACATGGTTTTGCCACTGCCCACCTCTGTACATGGTGTTCTTCCTAGAATGCCCTTTAGTCTTGATCTTCCTGGAAACTTCTCATATTCCCAGTCTCGGCTTAGCACCTACTCCCTGAAGAAGACATCCTTGGTTTCCTTTACTAATTAACCTCTCCTCCTCTGAGCAGACTTTAAAAGAGCATTTGCTAAATTTACATCATATATTTAAAACATGTTTGTTGCAGGAGATCCTAAGATGACCCTCCAGTTGCTTCTACTCCCTGATATTTATACCCTTGAGTAATCACCTCCTTTGGAGTGTGGCTGAGACCTGTGATTTGCTTCTAACCACTACAATATAACAACAGTGATAGGAAGTAACTTCTGTGACTAGATTGCAAATGATTGAGCTTGATTCTTTGCTATCAGCGTCTTCTTGTTGCACACCATGGTTAAGCATGTTGCCATGTTGGGGAGCCCTACATGGCAAGGAAATGAGGGTGGCCTCCAGTCAATAGCTGGCCAGCAACTTATGCCCCCAGTTCAACCCTCAAGGAACAACCCACAGGCTTGGGAGTAGAATCTTCCTTAGTTGAGTCTATTTGGACTGCTGTCCTGGATGGTGCTTTGATAGTAACCTGTGAAAGACCCTGAAAAACAGGAACCAGTTAAGATGTGTCTAGACTTTTGATCCACAATATGTGTCCTGTTTTAAGCTGACAAATTTGTGGTAATTCTTCTGTAATAACTGATAGCTAACCCATTTTTTTCTGCATTAATGGAAACTAGCATTTACTATCTACAGATTGACTGGCATTTTGTGAAATTTATTTAGTCTTCATGGCCCTACATATCTGGTAGGCAATATTATTTCCACATTGTAGATGAGAACAATTGAGGAATAAAGAGACTAAGTAACTTTCTAGGGACAAATAATGATAGTTAGAGGCAGGGTTTGAGGGGAGACAGTCTGCCTCCAGGGTGCACACTCATGACTACTCCACTCTTGACGTTTTTCCTGTGTTTATATGTCTCCCCACTTTACTTTTATCCTCCCTCTTAATGGATCCTTGGGGGGCAAGACTTGTGGGCATTTATCACTTATCCATTGTACCTGGCACATATCTAACACACAGTAAGGTTAGTATGTAGGGTTAGTAAGCTCTTCATAAGTATTTCCTGAGTAGAGTCAGTCGAATTATGTAAAAACATTTTTTCAATGCCCATGTGATAAATGCAGTTGCTGAGTTCATCTCATGACCAGCAAGGTGCATTTGTATTTCTGGACAAAAAAGCCATTTTAATTGGCATGGATATCAGTGCTTTTGGTTGTGCATTTTTACTTGTTAGTCCAGGATAAGAAAGGATAAGTAGGTCTCATTTTGAGGATCTACATCACTCTGTAAGGAGAATTCTGAAGCAACACCAAGACTTGTTGAGAGTCAGTATCAATCACTGATGTCTGCTATGGGGCCAGGAAGAGGAGCAATGGCGGAGCACCACACATGTCTGCCATTTTCTCTCCAGGAGCTGGTGCTCATGTCCTGCTGAACATGCAAACAGCTTGAGGCAATACACCACTGGCATTTTTCACTGCAAGCAAACTTAGAATCAAAGATCTCTGGCTCTGTTCTGTGCAGAGACCTCAAGAGAAAGAGGAGTCACCATAATGTCAGAGATAGAGAATTGGAAAGAAATTAGAACTTGGTTTGGCTCTACAATGCCAAAATCTTCCAAGAAGCAATGACCAAATATTTCTTTATTGAAAAGCAAATGCTCTGTTTAATATACTACACTCATGCCTTTAATAACATGTTTTCATAATGTCCATAAATTACAACCAGTTTTGAACTAAAAATATCTTTCCAACCTCACCGCTCAGATCAAACATTTTATTTTGCCACAAAAATCAGATACCACTGAAAGGCTGCTATTGTATTTAAAGAAATGATGATCTGAATGCAACTCATTTTGTTACTTATATTTCTCCTCTTCCTTCTTCTTATACAAATAAGTTAAAGGGTAGATGTATTTCTAGTTAATGGAAGCACATTCAACATCACAACTGTTGCTAGGGGTGGGCAAAAAAGTTAAAAAGAAAGTCAAGTTATTAGATTTGCAAATATGAAATATGTCTTCCCAAGTGCTAATTGGTGATTTAAATGTGTGTGTGTGTGTGTGTGTGTGCGTGTGTGTAACATAGTTGCCAGAAAATAAATTGCTTTTGTGATATAGAAAGATCCCTCTTCTGGTTGTTGCTGCTTCAGTAATATTAACATGCTTAAAGTAGTTTATGCAAATCACATCATCAAGAATGCTAATTTTCTGAGACTTTCCTTTTTATTTTACATTAACAATAAATTAATGCATTTGTATACAGAGCCACATCTTAAGGTTAGCAGAAAATTGACCTTTCTCTGTGAACAGCAATTATTCACTTAAAAATGCCTTGGCTAACAGAAAATGTCACATACCGGAAGACTTTTTAATTGCCCAAATCATGATCTTCTTTGCTCCTAGTACCTCTCAGAGTATATGTGTAGAAAATTGTTGGAATTTTGCCATTTTTTCCCATGAATAGAAGGAAGTAGAGAGGGAGGGATTGATATCCCATCCATACCCTCCCATATTCATCATCCTACATTGTGCAGACCAGATGCTAAGAATGCCAACTGCATATACCTGAGACTCCTGGCCAGTGAGCCATTTCTAGCTGACTAAGCCTGGTCCCCTTCATAAAAGAGCCCAGAAATACTGGCAAGTTAACATCAGGAGATGTCACTGATAGTCAGTGACTGAGAGAAGTTGGTGAACAGCAGCCAACCTCCTTGTATTTTGGATATGATGCCTTCTACCTATTCTCCCAGATAACCCTAGGGGATTGAGCTCTGGTTGCCCATAGCAGTAACCTACTTAATAAGGCACCCTTTTGTTGACTTCTTCCCCTCCCTGGTTCAATTTCTCAGTCCCCTACTGGTGTTTCCCAGGGTCACCCCCTCCCCAATTAACTGCTTCCTCTGTGTCCTTGACTGGGGGACATCCATTTAAAGAGTGGAAAAAATCCTCCAGTTAGTGCTAATGGCCCAACCAGTGTTTTATGAGGCAGAGAAATAAGCAGGCAGAGAGAGAGACATACTATGTTCCAAATTCTCATTGCAATTGTATGAAAACCTGCAGAAGGTAATGAGTTATGAAGCATTTATCTAGCAGAGGACAAAGCCAGTCACTCTCAGGTAGTCTAACTAGAATGTGCCTAGGCTTCTTCTGGGTGATCTAACAAATTGAATCTCCTACAAAAGTTTTATATAAGAGTGAAGGGAGAGATAAAACCTCTAAAAAATCTGCCTTCCAGAAGTAGGAAAACTATAAAGAATAAAACAGACCCACTGTGACCCAGAGAGATTTTCTGTTGATATTCTTTGAGATATCATTAAAAGCAAATAATTTTCTGCGAAATACAAATTGCTGTAATTTTACAAATACCCAGAGTATAGGAAACTTTGTTGAGATGACTGTCCAGCTCAACAACAGCCGAAAAAATGCAAAATTCTGAGAAATGTCTCCACCAACTCTATATCTGTAAAATTTTTTTAATGTTTTATTTATTTTTGAGACAGAGAGATTCAGAGCATGAGCAGGGAGGAGCAGAGAGAGAGAGGGAAGCACAGAATCAGAAGCAGGCTCCAGGCTCTGAGCTGTCAGCACAGAACCCGATGCAGGGCTCGAACCCACGAACGTGAGATCATGACCTGAGCCGAAGCCGGAGGCTTAACCAACTGAGCCACCCAGGCGCCCCTCAACTCTGTATCTGAATCAGACAAGTCCTACACACTGGCCTTTATAAAATTCAATGTGCCTGAAAATCTTGGTAGATTTTACCCATTTATGGCATCAAAATCCTAATTATTAAAGTGAGGTAAGGTTCTATCCAGCTTAGAAACCTTTCCGTTTGGAAATTTCTGTAGGCCTCAAGTACATCTGATGAGAATAGTTGAGAAATTCATCAAACGTGGATTTTACATGTTCAAAAAATTACCTCATAGTGAAAACAGTAGCAAATCAGATCAGAAAGCTCTAGCCCCTCATTTTCACATGGAAACACTTAATACACACAACATCAGGAAAAAAAATACCTTTGTGAGAACTCTAGAAACCAGTTAATCTGCAGTCCAGTAGCAAAGCAAATGAGTAACCAAGAAAAAGCCACCGTTATAGTGGTAGGAAATTTTGTAGCACTTTGCTTGATCTTATCCTACCTCTTCCCCAGTGCAGTTCTATCAGGAGGAAGATGCCCAGTTCCTACCTCCTTCTTTGGGGTTGAAGGAAAAGAATAGAAGTTTATTGCAATGTTCTAGCTTGTTTGGGGGTTGCTTAATGGGATTGTTTCTGTCTGGCTTGGCTTGGAGCACTGAAGGGACTGTGGCATAGATTTGATGTTAAGTTGAAAGCTGTTGAAAACATGGAAAGTGCCATGGAACAAAAGGACTTCAGACTCATGGGCACCTGAGAACATGAAATTATAGGCAGAAGAATTCTAGCTAAGCCACTAAGAAGAAGCAAGGATGAGACGACTACAGAAATTAAGTGATTTAAACTCAGCTATATATGAAGGGAGGGGAACAGTAGCAAAAGCATATATAGAAGCTCAGGGAAGACCACATTTATGTTTGAGAGGACCCTGACCATTTACACTGGATAGATTAGTTAAGATCTCCTGCAGAGAACCAATTCTCAAAGACTGAGAGATGTGGCTGTTTTTCAAATGCCCATTAAAAAATATCACCCACGTTGCTGAGTGAAATAAGTCAGTTAGAAAAGGACAAATATCATATGTTTTCACTCATATGTAATTCTTGAGAAAATTAACAGAAGTCCATGGGGGAAAGGAAGGGAAAAACAAAGTTACAAACAGAGAGGGAGGGAAGCAAACCACAGGAGACTCTTAAATATAGAGAACAAACTGAGGGTGGATGGGGAGATGGGGAGAGGGAAAATGGGTGATGGACATTGAGGAGGGCACTCATTGGGATAAGCACTGAGTGTTGTATGTAAGACAATTTAACAATAAATTATATTAATAATTAAAAATAATAAAAATTAAAAAATTAAGTCACAAGGTGCACAACAAAACAGAAAAATATTGCCCCTTCAAAGGGACAGAATAAATCTCCAAAAACTGATTGTAAAGAAATACAAGTCTCTGACTGTCTTTGATAATATTCTTAAATAACTCTTTTAAATATGCTCATTGAGTTAAAGAAGAAAACCAAACAGAATTAAGAAAATGATATATAAACAAAATGAGAATATCAACAGAGAGATAGACAAATTTTAAAATAGCAAACATAAATTCTAGAGCTGAAAAATGCAATAACTGAATAAAGGGTGGGGGTGGGGATGAACCAAAAAACAAAAACAAACTAAAGGAATTCAACCACAGACTTAAATAGGCATAAAAAATCAGTGAACACGAAGATAAGTCATTTGAAAGTACTGAGGAGTAAAAGAGAAACATTCTAAAATGAACATAGCCTAATGAATTTAGGGAACATCATAAACAGATCAATGTATGCATTATGGGAGTCTCAGAAGAAGAAGAAAAGGAGATAGAAAGCTCACTTAAAGATATGATGGCTGACTGGAGAATGGATCAAGAAGATGTGGTATATATACACAATGGAGTACTACATGGCAATGAGGAAGAATGAAATATGGCCATTTGTAGCAAAGTGGATGGACCTTGAGGGTGTCATGCTAAGTGAAATAAGTCAGGCAGAGAAGGACAGATACCATATGTTTGCATTC
>PJEM01012974.1:0-43582 GCA_004023845.1 Helogale parvula
CCTTCCCCCGACCCCCACCCCTCAGGTGGCATCCACTCCTACTCCTCCTATTGCCTCTAGTACCCGTGCTCACCAGCAGCTGACAAATGCCCCGCAGCGGCCATCTTACCCCTTAGGGAAGTGGCGGGCACGGAGGGGTTGTTAGAGTTCATGTACCTTTTTCTTTACCAGACCTGGTGGCCATAGAAAAACGCTTAGGGTCATTTTCCTCAGACCCCTCACAATATACTAAGGAATTCCAATATTTGGCCCAAGCGTATGATCTCACCTGGCATGATATGCATGTAATTCTAACCTCTACTCTTACCTCAGAGGAAAGGGAACGAATCCAGGCAGCTGCTTGAGAACATGCAGACCAAGTCCATATCACCGATCCCACAATGCCTGTTGGCGCGGAGGCCATACCGACAACCGATCCTAATTGGGATTACCAGCTACAGGGAACTGGCTGTAGGCGAAGGGATCAGATGATCCAATGCTTGCTAGCAGGCATGCGAGCAGCCTCAAATAAGTCCGTGAATTTTAATAAACTCCAAGAAATCATCCAGGAGCCCAATGAGAACCCAGCCACCTTTTTAAATGGATTGACTGGGGCCCTCACCCAATATACCAGACTTGACCCTACCTCTCCAGCTGGGGCCACCGTCCTCGCCACTTATTTTATTTCCCAGTCAGTGCCAGATATCTGCAGAAAGCTAAAAAGGGCTGAGGACGGACCCCAGACGCCCATTTCAGATCTGGTGAAAATAGCCTGTAAGGTTTTTAATGGTAGGGAAGAGGCCCTAGAGCAGAGGAGGCAAGCCCACCTGCAGCCAAAGGTTCAGTTACAGACCCAAGCCCTGGTGGCAGCCCTGAGGCCAGCTGATAGACCTCATAAGAGTGGGGACTGCGCACCCCTCCGGGGCCATGTTTCAAATGTGGCCTGGAAGGCCACTGGGCTCGTCAGTGTCCAAACCCCAGGGAGCCCAGAAACCCTGTCCCCTGTGCCATAAAAAGGGGCACTGGAAGTCTGACTGTCCTACTACAGGAAACGGCAGGCTCGCGATGCCTCCACGTGGCTAGACTCCCTCCAAAGCGGACACCGCATTCCAGCTCCTGGGGCTGGAGGACGACGATTGACGAGGCCTGAACTCAGTCACCCCAGTCACCCACGCTGAGCCCAGGGTAAAACTCCAGGTAGCGGGTAAGTCCATCTCCTTTTTGCTGGACACGGGGGCTACCTATTCTGTTCTATCGACCTATGCAGGGCCAACCAGACAGTCCACCATCAAAGTCCTGGGCATCGATGGCTCCCCCTCTACGCCACTGTGCACGCCACCACTCACTTGCTGCCTGGATAGTTTCCATTTCTCTCATTCCTTTTTAGTTGTACCCTCCTGTCCAGTCCCCCTCCTGGGCAGGGATATTCTTCATAAACTAGGAGCTTCTATCCACTTACCTATCCCTTTCACCTCCTCAACCCACTTTCTCCTAGCTGTCCGCCCCGATCCCCACTCTCCCTTACCAGTACCAGACCTCCCAGTTAACCCCGAAGTTTGGGACACATCTACACCTCTGACAGCTGCCCATCACACACCAGTACTCATTAAGCTCGAAGATCCCTCTTCCTTCCCCTTGCGACCCCAATACTCCATCTCACATACTCATCGCATGAGTCTCAAAACTATAATTGACCGCCTCCTCGCACGAGGCCTCCTTATCCCATGCAATTCGCCCTGTAACACCCCTACCCCCTTGTCTGTCTTTGCAACACGGCCTCAGAGAACATGGGGTTGGGACTGTGCAGAGAAGGAGGCCTTATTGGTCTGGCGGAGATAAAATCATACTGAAGGGGACACTGACTCTTTCTGTGTTCCTCTGCCTTGTAGGTGTGAGGACTTCTCCCTCATTCATTTCCCAGGTTAACAGCTATAATTGGAGAAAAATTTTAAACTGGAAATTCTCCTTCTCTGCCCCCTGGGGAGCCTCTCCTCTTGCACTCCCCTCCCCCATCCTTTTTCTGTACCGCCTGGGTGGGGAAGAGCCAGCCTGCATAACTGCTCAGCTCTCAGGCAAGGACAGCTTCTCCCTCTGCCTTAGGTGATAAGAAACAAAACACCACAAAAGTCAGATTTTTGCACCAAATTTCCAAGTCAAAACCGAAGCACGACCCACAACCAGTGATTGGTATACTGGTGTAGGATGAGGTCCGTAGATGCTTGTGCTTTTGACTCGTGGCAAAACAACTAGGGATCTTTAAAACTGTTAAAAACCTGCTTTGTACTCATTTGGTTCATAAATTTACCATCCAAGAAAAACTCTAATATAAATACCTTTCAGTTGGTTACTAAGTCCTCAATTGGAGACTAAAGGTTCAGGCTGATGGGAAAATACAAAAAGCAGCCCTATATACAGGAAATTGGGGATAAAATTGATGATATGTATGAAAGATATAAGATGCATTTGTGTTGAGGGTAAAAGAAAGTAATTTTGTCCTAAATGAGACTGTTTGTTTGGAAAGAAATGGCTTTGGGACGTTTGGGAAAGGAAAGTTGTAGAAGGTTCATGAAAGGAAATCATTGAAAAGGAATTTTATGTGTGAGGTTGAGATAAATGAAAGGTTGAAATTCTGCTTTTCTCTCTGTTCAAAAGACAAGTTTTTCCGAATTGTTGATCTGCTCTTGATGTAAATGGAGAATTTCTCTCTTGTCTGCCAAAAAGGCCAAAGAAGCTTTAGGGCTTCTCTTAGTCAGGTCTTTGATTGCTTAGTTAAACTTTTAAACGTTAAAGGAGTTCGATTCTCCTAACCACCATGTAATGCTATACATTTACCTTTGGGATCCTTTATTGCCACTTTGGTTAAATAAGTAGAGTCTTCAGATTGGTAATAATCTGTAATTCTATTTAGGATGTGCTTTATAACTTCCTAAGGTCTTAACAAACTTCCCAGGAGTTAAATGGTAAAAAGCCCTACACAATTCAGCCCTTGTATTTAGAATGCCAGGTTACTTAAAAACACTGTTGGACCAAAAAGCTGCCTTCAACCTGATCAAATGTTGTTTCTACCGAAGCATTTATCTTTTCTCTCTACTTAAACCGTCCAAAATTCAAAAACTCACAGTGAGTTTTCTTTTTCCTTGGCCATTACCATTGTTTGCATAAGTTCAATAAGAATCTGTTCATTTTATAGCAGGACACCATTAGAAATACTGGTTATTTTACCAAAGCTTTGACTGGAATGTCCTATTTGAGAGTCATACATAGACTCAGATACGACCTGACAGCTTTAAGGAACAAAGGTTGACTATATGGAACATGGAGCCATAAAGCCTCGTGGAAATGTTGGCTGGATACCTTGCTCACAGAGTTCCCAGCAGCCTCCCCAGGTGCGTAAAGAAGGTCACTTCCTGGCAGGTGCAGGGACCTCAGCATACCTTGGAAACCTCGGGAAGAGGAATTGGCCCAACTCAACAGGTATTCCAGGCCTGTCTCATGGAAAGTGCTAGCTTGGCTTGGCTTCTGGCCCAGAGTGGCTACTAAAATTTTCAACCTGGAGATTCCTTATAAAAGGACCCAGCAAAGCAAGCCTTATAAAGTCCTCATGAACAATCTTCATTCTTGCTGAGCTTATGTAAATAATTAGGCCAGGGTTGTTAAGGCTGAACTCGTTCCACAAAGGCATTGGTCTATCTCTGATAATAGAGGTTTTTTGGAGAGAAAAACTATGTTTCAACAGTGCACTACTGTAAATGTAATTCTAATTCTAGTGCCTTTGAATATTTGCTGTTGGATCTCAGGCTTGTTAGTCTGTGAGAATGATATCTAAAACAGGGGTCACACCTTTCCAAAAGACTTAAAGGTGAAATTCACAGATATGCAACTAAACAAAATGTTCAGCCCCTATTAAAGTTTCAAGTATCTCTCTGGAGTTAAGTGGACCGACTCAGAAAAAACCCTCAACCTGGTGAGGTGATCCAGATCCAGTCGATCGGCTTGAACTGATCTTCAAAAAGACTCTTGATTCCAGGGATCTCTAGCCCTGTTCCAGCCACACCCCAGAAGCTGGCTGGTCTAGCACAGCAGAAGCCTGAGGAATCATCGGTCTAGTAAAATAAACTGTCCTTTCTCTTTGCCATCGGACTGGCGAATGTTTCCCCAGCCTTCTGGAGCAACAACAAAAGTTCCTGATTATGTTCTGTTGGTATGAATTGCCTCTGATCTGGGCATGGAATTTTAACATAGCAAAAGGTAAAAGGGGAGCTTACACCTCTACTACCAGACTCTAATGGGGGGTCTTCAAGTGGCCACTAGAAGGCCCACCGATTTGGCTAACCCTACAAAGAGACCCTCACCAAATTAACCATGGAGACTGGCAGACATTGGGTAAACTCTCCTTCCTAGGCCCTTTACAGGGTAAAATTCCCCTTAAACCCTAGGCCTTACTCCTTATAAAATTGTTTGGACAACCCCCTCCCATTACTCCTAACCTTACATCAGAGTTATAATTTGTTTTGTTCCTTGAAAACGCTTCAGCATGATCAGGCCCCATCTAAAGGATGCATTAACTAAGGCCATTGACGCTGATCTAGCCGAGCCAGAAAGCTCTATTAGTCATTTACAACACTCCTTGGATTCCTTTGCTGAAACGGAGTCACTAAACAGGCAAGGGTTAGACTTATTACCATTGCACCAAGGAGGGCTATGTCAGGCTTTAGGGGAACAATGTTGCTGCTATGCCAATAGCTCAGGAATTGTACAAGATAATCTTAGCCGTGGTTCGCGGCCATCTATAAGAAAGGGCAAAAATAAGGAGCCAAAAACCAAAATTGGTATGAAAGCCTCTTCAACTGCTCTCCATGATTAATTAGCCTCTTGTCCACCCTGGCCCAACCCATAATCTCATTACTCCTCATAACCCTACTGGGGCTGTGTCTGCTCTGCTGTTTTTCCAGCTTTTTGCAGGAACTGGTATCCACATTCACCAACCGTGTCGCCACCCACCTGTGGCTGGTTCACCAGTACTCTCCCATTCCGACTGCAGACCCTCATCATAACGCCGCCCCGATTTCAGCAGGAAGTAGCCAGAGACCTGACGCCACCCCATAACACCAAAAAGGTCGGAATGTAAGAGTCACCTTGGAAGTCACCTTGGGATGGCGACCGAGCGGCCATTTCTCTGGGGGCTGGAGGAGAACACGTGCACAGACGATCTCCCTGCCCCTCACCTGCAGACCTGGGATGTCCTGCCCCATTTGGAAGCAGCCAATTATGAAGCTCCACCTTCCCACCACCCTGACAGAGGAGGCAACCTATCCCATCCTGCCACGTCCCTAAAGTGCCCTTAATTGGTGGTCTGCCCTTCCAGGACTGGACCGGTAGTCCTTCACCCCTAAAATACCTTGCCCCTCCTGTACCAGGCACGTCTTCACTGACCCCCCACTCCCGGAGTCACGGAACCTCGCCCGGGAATTGCAGATCCCAATAAAGGCTTTCTTGGCTCCATAACTTGGTCTCTTTCTTTCCTCTCATCTCTGCCTCCATCCATTAAGTCTTACATATAGCTGTTATGAAGTTTATGTATAATGTCTTAGCTCTTAGACTTTCCATAGTTGATTTAAGCAAAGGATAGTTACTGTTAAAGGGTCATAGAAAGTGATCAATGCATTCTATGTTGGGATTAATAAATTTCACTTTTTCTGAAGGATCCTCGAAGTCTAGGTCTTCAACGGAACAATCTCCTCTGGAAAACCGTTCCGTATGCGAAATTGTGTTACAGTTTTTGTATCCAACAAGTAAGTTCTCTTTTTTCCCCTCCCAGTGTCCTCATTTTGAAAAGAGTAGTTAAATGTTTACAAGATAGCGTGTTCTACTGCCATTGGAGTGAGACAGACCTGAGTTTTAATCCTGATTCAACCCTTTGCCTTAGGCAAGATAGTATCTCTGAACCTCTGTGTCCTCAGCCTTAATGAAAATATTTACCACGAAGAATGACTTGAGACGCTATTTTTAAGACATTTCATAAATGTAGGTTACTCTTTGTGGAAATACTTTTCCTTCATAAATACGTAAACCTTTCACAATTTACCTTAATGGCATTGCCTGAAATTTAGTCACTGACCCAGTATTGTGAAATGAATGGCTTCTGTAGCTTTAATCAGGGTACTGTGTGACTTTCATGTTATGGAATATATCAGATGTTTTACCATCTGTTTTCATGATAAAAAGTTCAGGTTTCAAGTCACATCATCATTTTCTGACTCTGTATATAGTGTGCTTATCAAGCACATGATAACCCCTGAGGATTATTAGCCACAAATAAACATGTTTCATTTTTTACAGCATGGGGTACATTTTCAAGGAAAAACTTCAAATAAATTGACATATGTGAATTACAAAGATGAAGCTTTTATTAAAAGTCATGCAGAATTTATTCTAACAAAGTTTCATGTACATCTGTAAGCACAAAATTATATCCATTTGTTTCGTTTCAGACTATACCACTGAATTCTTCTGGGATCTTACATAAATCTCCTCCTATTTCTCTATACTGGTTTCATCAAGTACAAAACAGGCATTATAACACCTACTACTAATGAGAATAACAAAGTAAATGAGTCCTTTAAATAAATTTTAAAAACCACCATGGTCAGCCTGAGTGAAGAAAGAGAAATTTGAGGGGTGCCTGGCTGGCTCAGTCAGTAGAACATGTGACCACTGACCTTGGGGTTGTAAGTTTGAGCCCTACATTGGGCATAGAGTTCACTTAAAAAATAAAAATAATAAAATCTTTTTTAAGAAGTAAGAAATTTGAGAAGGTGGTATGTTGTGAAGTTAAACGAATGGTTTAGTGAGAGTGCCAAAGTTGGTCATAAGCAACAAATGATGTTTTAAGCTTTATTTTGTTTTAAAAATGTTTATTTACTTTTAAGGAATAGAGAGCACAAGCAGGGGAGGAACAGAGAGAGAAGGAGACAGAATCCGAAATAGACTACAGGTTATAAGCTGTCAGAGCAGAGCCTGACACAAGGCTCAAACTCACAAACTGTGAGATCCTGAGCTGAGCCAACGTCACATGCTTAACCCACCGAGCCACCCAGGCGCCCTGATGCTTTAAGCTTTAGAGCTGATGGAGATAACAGACATAAACTGTCCCGTAATTGCCTCTAATGACACCGTTATACAAACACCGAAGCCACCTTTAAAAATAGTCTGAATAAGAATATCTGCATTTCCAAAATATTCCTTCAACCTGACACAGTAAGTTGAGTCAAAATCAATTGTATGAGATGCCCAACAAAATCAGACTGTTCCGTTTTAAGAGAAACATCTGACCCAGGTTGATTCAAATCTTTTTAAAAAAACAGTGATTAAATGTTTATAAAATGTATGTGGTATCTCTTTGAAAAGAATAACTACAAGTTCACCAAACGAGAAATACTTTTAACCAATTTATTTCCTCCCCTGTATAATTGAAAAGGAACACTCTTCCCAGTTAAGCACTAAAAAAAAAAAAGTCTGCCATTTTGTCATTAGGCTGTTGTTTGTAAAAGATTTATCTCTTGCACATTAAAGTGATAACCTTGAGGGGCCACCTGGGTGCCTCAGTCAGTTAAGCATCTGGCTTTGGCTCAGGTCATGATCGAGCCCCGCGTCAGGCTCTGTGCTGACAGCTAGCTCAGAGCCTGGAGCCTGCTTTGGATTCTGTGTCTCCCTCTCTCTCTGACCCTCCCCTGCTCATGCTGTCAATGTCTCTCAAAAATAAGTAAAAAGCATTAAAAAGATAAAATAAAGCGACAGACTGACAGGGAAGCTTGAGAGGTCACATAATCCTTCTCTCTTTGGACAAAATTATATATTTATACCTGGAAAAAATTTTCTACCCTTTTTATTCTTCAAAATACAATGTCTCAGTAATTTAAGTCTGAAAGTTAATTTTATTATCTGACATAAAGTCCATCAGATGCAACTGTATAACATCACAGAAGCTCAGAGGCACCTCGGTGGCTCAGTTGGCTAAGTGACTTCAGCCCAGGTCATGATCTTGCAGTTCAAGCCCTGGATCAGCTCTGTGCTGATAGCTCTGTGGCTGCTTCAGATTCTGTGTCTCCTCTCTCTCTGCCCCTCCCTTCTCATACTCATTCTCTCTCTCTCAGAAATAAACAAACACTAAAAAACTTAAAATAACAGAAGCTCAGCAGTAGATGAGGTCTTAGAGATCAGTCCAGTCTCTTTTGTGATTTAAAATCTCTTCTACGATTTCCATTCCTGGAAAGCAGTCTTTGAATGATGCCAATAGCAGAGAATTCTGCACTTAGTCAAGTCCATATCATCTCTGACCAGGCCTTGAACATGGTATTCCAGATGCACTCCAGCCTGGGGAGGGAAGTCACTGTGGGCTGGGTAAATGGAGAATAGATTGCCTAGTGTATATAACAACAAAGTAGATCAAACTCTCACATGCCTACAATGTTTGGGAAATTAACATCCAGGCCAACTGGTAAGGCATTAAATTTGTGGCCTTGCGCAGGTTACTTTGAACCTTCATTTCTTTATTTCTAGAATGGGGGTTTTTTAAACTCATTTTGAGAGTTTGTTATAAAGATTAGAAATAACGTGTGTAAAGCAAGGTACTTGTCCCCAAGTAAGTGCCTAGTGAATGGGAGCTATTATTATTTTTACCTTAGTTTTAGGAATTGCCAGTCTTTAAAAAATGAAGAATGTAATAAAATATACCAAGAGATAAAAATATGCTTCTGAACATCATATTGTTCTTTGCTGATGTTAAAGTGCTTGAGAGTGATCGTAAAATGTCAGTTATTACTTTTCTAAGTCTGTAGTTGTTGACAGTATTGGAAATTGAACTGAATCTCTGCTGGCCTTCAGCCATACTGTGGAGGTTTTCTTTTTGAATGAAAATCCGATATCTACTGTTTTCGGTGTTTTCTCATACAAAGCAGGATGTTTAAAAGAATCGGCTATTTGAGCTTGCAAGTTGTATGTATTTATTTACTGATTGATTAATGAGTTTGCAAATCTTATAGATTCTGATATGTATGAATTTATTGCAGTTGCATGAGCCTTGGTGTTCATACCATAAGTCATTGCCTATTCAAAATTGTAGAGTCATAACTTAGGGTCAAAAGGAAGACTCTTATCCCATAGTGCCAATGTGGTTAAGTATTCACAGAAAGTAGGTCAGGACCAATGGTATCGTTTCCCTTACTTACAATCTAGCAGTAAACAGAACTTTACTGACCTTCATTTTCATTGACACACTCAGTGAGTTTCTGTAGCTTAGTAAAATTGAGTGAGAAGATACTCAATGGTATCATGTTAACAAAGCGTTAGTTTTAAGGACATTTGGTATGTTCTTGCTATTTAGCTCCTTCTGTGTTATATTTGTATTACTACTACTTAGCTTATGATCTATAGTTCTTTTAAAACTTCCTTACCGATGACCTGTTAACAATTTATATTTTTCTGCTATTCATCTAGAATTGAAAATGTGATGTTAAGTAACTTTGTGATAATTTTTAGCTTAACTCTTATTTTTTCAACATTCATCACCGTTTCTACATGCCATTCAGTCTTTAAATGTACCAGTTCAAGGGGTGCCTGAGTGGCTCAGTCAGTTAAGTGTCCAGCTTTGGCTCAGGTCATGATCTTGCTGCTTGGGAGTTCAAGCCCCGCCTCAGGCTCTGTGCGGATCGCTCAGAGACTGCAGCCCACTTCAGATTCTGTGTGTGTGTCTCTCTCTCTGCACCTCCCCTGCTCATGCTCTCTCTCTCTCTCTCAAAAATAAATAATAAACATTAAAAACATGTGAATGTACCAGTTTGAATGTTTTTCTTTTTTTGTCTTGCATTAATTTTTTAATTAGGGAAAGTGCTTATTAACCATCCTGAATTATTTTTCTTGGATTTTGTTCCTTAAAGCAGGCATTCCACAGGAGAATCAGGTGGTGAAGCCTTGCAATGAGCAGAAAAATTATAAGAGGACTGAATGTTTGGTAAATAAATGCTGTTTTTCATCCTCCAAGTTCAGTAACGTCAACTGTTTCGTCCCACTACAGGATAGTAAGTTCATCCTCTTACATTTATTATATTTATGTTTTTAAAAATGGAATAAATAGGCCACAATGGGATCCGTTTAAGTTTGGATCTCTCAGCGTAACACCTAAAGGGAGATTCCAGCCCTGGAGCAACACTGTCTGTAAAAGTCCAGAGGTGGGCAGGTCTCTATTCACGAGTCGTTACTGCTTAGCCTTGAATATGACTTTGGCAGTTCCAAATCAGTCTCATCTTTTCTTTTGCTTCAGTCAGTCTCTGTCTTGTTCCAGAGATTCCAGGCTCTGTGAGATCTAACCTTCAGTGCTTGGGAGAAGATACCAATGAGGCACGCCGTAGCTTAGTTTTCATTCATCGGTTTAGTCTTTATATTATGTGCGAAGAGACATTCGGCTTTTGTGGAGGGAAAAATTGAACCATGAATTATAATTCCCTAGTCATATTAGAATGGATTTCCAAATGAATATAAGAATAAAATATGCTTGTTTACCTGCAAATTCTTGATTTCTTGTTTACTGTTTTATAATTTGGAAGTAAACATTCAAGAAGCCATTCCTTTAACTGTTCAGAGATTAATTCCCTCCTTGAGGGCTCCAGGATGTATAGCATATTGGCCAAGGAAAAAACCCATTTAGGCCATAGGAAGAAATACATAGTGTGAGTCATAACAGTCTGTTAGCAAAAACATTAGGAGCATTTTGTTACGGCTTCCTTAAGGAGACAGGTGTTTCAAGTGTAGCTTTTAGTTGTATTGTAAGAAGATTTCATAAACTTCTGCTACTAATAGAGTAGCAAAGATATTTACCTGTCATATAAGAATACTTCCTTATTTTACTTCATTCACTGATAGTTTTTTTTATAAAGACTTAATGAAAGAGCTCATATTTGCTTCTCTTGCTTAAGTCATAAAAGTAACAGGATATAATTAAACCAACAGAGCCTACACAGATGTTCCGGATGTTTGTGCTTGGTGTGATCGTCACGAGCATCCTGGGATGTCTGCCCATTTGTTGCTCCTCTTTTTGGCGGAGGAGGTAGGCAAACATCAACTTTTATTTGCTGATTGCTGCATGTATTTGGATATTTCTGTGTAGACACATTTATTCATATGCACGAGAAACAAGGGGGTTATGTTTGTGTTCCTCTTGTCTAAAAGAAGCTGGCTCAGGAAAAACCTAAAATAGAGTTACCATAGTATTTTTACAATTTTTTAAATGTTTATTATTTTGACAGAGAGAGAGTGAGAGGGAGCGAGCGAGTGGGGGAGGGGCAGAGAGAGAGGGAGACACAGAATGCGCAGCAGGTTCCAGGCTCTGAGCTAGCTGTCAGCACAGAGCCCGACACAGGGCTTGAACTCACGAACTGCCAAATCATGACTTGAGCTGAAGTTGGACGCTTAACCGGCTGAGCCACCCAGGCCCCGCAAGTTACCATCATATTTTAAATTCATGTCATTTCCCCACAAATTTAGACATACTCTTGCATGGTCTGCACATTCCCTCATTAGACAGTTGGGAGGAAAAATACATTAGTGAGCTGGGAGTGTGTGAGTGTTAAGTGGTTATTAACTGCAAATCAGAAGGGTTCCCAGAAGTGTTATCTCCATCTAGTAAATGCTCATCTACCATTGGGTCTTAAAAGCCTTGGTCTGTCTTCAGGCCGCTTTGTATCATGTTTCCTCTTAGCATCTTATATAAAATCCCTGTGGCCTATTGGCATGATACTTACAAGGTTTAAAAAAAAAAAAAAGCTCAGTGGGTGTAGAACAGTGGGTGTAGAGATATTGAGCAGAGCCAGGACCGGGGTGGGGTGAATGAGGCGATTGGAGCACAATTTTTTTTTATCATTAACAATTTTTTAATTGTTGCCCCAATCCTTACATCCTGCCCAGCAAGGAGCACGAAATTTAAGGAGACACTCTCAGATTTGTGTAAGTGCCGGATCGGCACTAGCATGACCCTGAAAGTAAGGATTTCCTTTAGTTCTGTGGTAAAGAAAAGGTACCAGTTGAAAATGAAGCACCTTTGGTGTTATTTGAGTTAATAAGAAAGTGACATTTGAGTTACCAGACCATTGTTTAGATTTCACTGGAAGACTGAGAATGTACCTCATTTTCCATAAAAATCATTAAGTCTTTTTTTCTTTTTTGTACGTTTTCCTTGAGTTTGAAGATACAGTAAAGTCGTAGCCTTTCAACTCCTCCCATTTGCTATATGACGGTTTTTCTCTCAGTTTTCACTTAGTTTTCTATACTGAGTGTGTGATCCCTATTTGTAGGCCCCTCCCATTTTCTTTCTTTCCACAGGTGATTGAGAATAGGAGTGGAATTTTTTGCCCTTCCCTCTTCAGAGTTTGAATTCAGATAAAAGATAACCCACAAACAAAAATGAAACAATATTTGCTAGCAGATGGTGGCTGGGATTATGCCGTACAGTCTAGATGTCTGGTTATCATAGGCCTAGTGTAATGATTTCATTATGGCTCCTCTACTGTGTCTCTGCCAAGGACTTTTAGAGGGATGTTCAGGTACACTGGATTTTTCTTTAAAATTAATTTCAAGGAATTATTCCCCGATAAGAATATATTTTCTTCTTTCTATATAATAAAAACTGCTTGAGAGACTTGAACAATGTGAATAGTATATTGAACATTAAAAATTTGGTTTTCTGTGATTTATTTATTTATTTTAAAAATTGATTTGTTTCTTCAGACATTCTGGGCTGTTTTGTGCATCCCCAGAGTATGTGCTTAGTGCTTGCTGCTTCGCTTAATTTCCAGTCACAGTGGATGTGTGAGGGTGGGTGGGACACTGGTAAGCTGACTTTAGAGGCAAGGAGAAGAATTGTGTTCGAATAGAGATCCTATACTTGATACCAAACACGGAGCTTAAATGGAAGCCAAAGCCTGGCAACCACTTCTTTCTTTTTGGGGTCAAGACACCTCTTTAGAACCATCCCCTTAGCTCACTTTCTGTTCTTCATTTCAGAGAATAAAGAGAGAGATAACGTATTCCCGTACGTTGAATAAATGACCCGTATAAGGGAAAGAGATGCAGCTGTAAAATCAATACGTTGTGGGTTAAAAAAGAAAAGGAAGTCGCCAAACACGATTTGTCTAAATCAGCGAACTAGGGGCCAAACGCCAGAAGCAGGTCTGCAGTAATATGATCTGGGCTTATTTGTTGGAAGAACTTTTGAGGCATTGGAAGCTACTATTAAACTTCTCCTCCTGCTGGATCATGTCCTGTACATTAAATATACATTCCTTCAGATGCTGCATCTCTCCCCTCTCGGCCTCTAGTGATAAGCCAGGACAAGTGAAGTTTTGACATTCCGAACGTCCTACAGTTTGGACAGTGTGTTTCATTTACAGATGCCTCCGGAGCTAACAGCTGGCAAGAGTTACAGGAATGAAACACGAGAAGTAATATGAGCAGGGGGGAGAAATGAAAACAGTTAAGAGGAAGAGGATAATCACTTTCCAGAGCCAAATGTATTTTGTTCCTTTGGTGCCTAACTCATGCTTTCTGCCCCTGACCGTATTTAGTTACTCTCTGTGCTAGGTACTGTGGACGACACAGGAACGTCTAAGACATAGGCCCTACTTTGAAGGAGCTTAAGACGACCTTAAAATGAGCCCCAAGCATGACATGTTAAATCATAATCTATGCTGGAATATAATTAAGGATTGAAGGGGTGGTGGCGATAACTTACCAAAGTTTTGAGGCGGTGGGGATCGGGCTGAAGGGGAGAGGGCAGAGTGGGCTCTGTGGCGGAGGTGCTGTTTGAGCTGAGTTTTGAAGGGAGGACAGGATTGGGGGGGGTCCCACAGAATTCATTACGTCCACATGGAGTCCCCTTACTATAGACCCCTTCACTGGTTGTCATTTCTCAGCAGAAGTGGCTGAGCTTTGCCTCTGGGATCATCTGTAATGCAATCTCTAGTTTACTTCTACTTGACTTGAGTTCAGGTGTGGTTTGAACCAGGTACACGGAGATCTCAAGCCGGCTTGAATTGGTTGCACATACACAAAAGAGAGCAGAGAGCAGTAGTGAAAGGCTTTCTAAGAATTTGCTACTAATAGCCTTATTAAACTTGCATATAAGATGCATTTTGAAATTCATGACATCTTCAAGGTTATGTAAGATCTATTTTTATTCTCATTAATAGGGATCAGAAACCTCATTAGGCTTCAGTGTCACTGGCAGGCTTAAGACTTACACAGAGATGAAGCAAGGAGAAGGTCAGGTGGATGAGGAGGAAAGGAAGCAGGGGAGGGGCTCTAGTGGTAGAGAAGAGTGGCGGCTCCAGTAATAGAATGCCAAAACAGGAGTCTCGAGTGCCAAGTTTAGTTTCTAATTTTTACTTGTTTCTAGATAAAGTTTAATCTTTATGCATAGGCCACTTAAACATCTGTGTGTTATATAGTAATATGATACTTGAGTATGTACATAGCTTTGGTAAGGTGGAAAACTGAAACATCATAATACTACGCCTATTAAACTCAGATGGAGTGCATTTTCTTGGGTTTTTTTCTTCCTCAGATTGAATTTGCAACTTTGAATCAAGAAAAAAATCCAGAACTCAGTCTGAAAATGACAAAACTATGTTTTCTTTCAACTAACAAAACGCCATGTTTTTTTTTTTTTTTGGTTGTAGATCATCTGATATACAGATGATGTAAATAGCACATCCCTCATACACTTTCAATGTTGCTACTTGCCAGATGGCTGTTACTGAAAATTTCTACATTTAGACAAATCCTGCTGCATGATTCTCTGTATTAGAATGTGGTTTTCATTATGCGGATAGTCTTAATACCGCATACTTCCTTAGAATGGGAGGTAAAGAATTGGGAATAAATGTGTCAACAATTGCCTGAAAATCATCACCCACTGAATTTTAAAAATAAGCATTTACATTTTCAAATCTCCATGTCTGTGTGTTTCATTATCCTATACAATATGATTAGTAATGTTATTTTGAAAAGCTTTATGCAGTAATTAGCCAACTGCTGGAAGGTTTGAAATTCCTGGATTATATACCTATAAACTCAGAGAAAGGAAATAAAGTCTGTAAATTTTAAAAGTATGGCGAGTCGCTAAGAACTTCGGTAAAATATGATCAGATGAGAATGTGAGCAAACTGGAAGCCTGCTCTAACATGAGTCACTATAGATTTGAAACTCACATGAAGCCAGTTCTTCTTGGACCCTGTTCAAGGTAATTTAGTTACTGAAATAAGAAGAGAATCTCATTATATGCAGATTATATGTCTGAAATGGTCCCATTGCAAGGACTCTGAGGGCAGCATTTTAGAGAAGTCTGGAGTAGTAGGTATTATTAAAAAGAACATTTTGTTGCCAAGTAAGAACCTCGATACAACATGCAGTGGCCTTTTCTCAGTTCCCATCCAGCTTGACCTATGGTCACACAGAACACTGTTGAGGGCGGCCTTATTGAAACTTTCCTTCCTTGGGTTTCATTGTTCCCTTTGCCATTCTGATCCATCTCCGATTGCTTGTCTTTGTTCTCCCAACTGTGTTGTTTCCCAAAGTCTTATTCTCATCGACCAGACAATATTACAGGGATGTAGCAGAAAGAACATTTAAAAAGATCTGTTTTCTAGTTCTGCCTTTTCTACTAGTTTTATACTGAGTTTAACATCTTTTGGTCTTGGTTTTCTTATAAAATTAGGGTAGAGAATTGAGTTAGATAAGATTTCTAAGGTCCTTTCTTTTTGGTGCTTAAAAAAATTTATGAGGGGAGAGGGGCAGAGTGAGAGGGAAAGAGAGAGACAGAGACAGAGAGAGAATCTTAGGCAGGATCCACACTCAGCACAGAGCCTGATGCAGGGCTTGATCCCACAACCCTGGAATCATGGCCTGAGCCAAAATCAAGAGTTGGACGCTCAACCGACAGCGCTACCCAGGTGTCTCTAAGTTCCTTTCTGATCTTAATATTCTGGGCTTCTCTGAGTGAATGAGTCTTTTAAATCTGAATCCTGAAATCCTTACCACTACCTATTCCATATTTTCAAATGCACTCATGAATTAGATGTTCTGTTAGCACCTTAAATGCAACATGTACAAAGTCAAATTTACTTTTTTTCTCTCAAATCATCTCCCCTTGACAGCTGTCCATTTCTGTCAGTGATTTCTTTAGTCTCCCAGGCTAGAAACCTTGGAGTCATCTGTGACTATTTCCTTTCCTTTATTTTTAATATGTAATCTATTCTCTTAGTCTACTTGTCATCTTTTGGTTTCCTTTGGAATGAGTCTGAGATTTGCCTCTTCTCATTTATTTATTGTCACATTTATTGTTACCTTAGTCCAGGTCTTGTGTGCTGTCTTCTGTCCTGGGTAAGTAGTTTTAGGAGAGGAGCAAAAACAAACAACAACAACAACACCCAAGGTGTATTAGTCTTCTGTGGCTGCCATAACGGTATTTCAGAGACCAGGCGACTTAAACAATAGACATTTATTTTCTCACAGTTCTGCAGGCCGGAAGTCCATGAGTGCAACGCCAGCTGATTTGGTTTCTGGTGAGGGCTCTCTTCCTGGTTTGCAGACGGCCATCTTCTCACTGTGAACTCTCATGGCCTTTCCTTGATACATGTCAGAAGGAGAAGAGGGAGAAGGAGCAAACTCTCTTGTTTTTAGTTTAGAAAACTGAAAAATGAGTTTTTATAATGGCATTAATTGTACTGATTGAGGCCTCACCCTTATGACCTCATTTAAACTTAATCACTTCCTTAAAGTCCCCAGTCTGCAAATATAACCACATTGGAAGTTAGGCCTTAAATATATGAGTTTTAGGGACACAAGCATTCAGTCGTATAACACAAGGCCAGTTAGCATCCAGGGGCAAAGAAAGGATTGAGAACTGCCGAGGGCATTGGAATGAGGGGTTCAATCCAAAGAATTTATCCAGGAGAGACTGTAACTAGGATGGGACTGCAAGTAGGGTTTGGAAGATGGCTAGGAGCCGAGTCCTGGAGAAGGTTCCTGGCACTTTGATAGGAATATATGGCTTTGGCCTTAAGGAGGGAGTTTGTAAGGGTACTTGCCAAGCCAATTCGAACTCATACCTGGCTCCTAATCTACTCTCCTTCTAATCCATCATGTAATGTCCTGCCAGATTCATCTTCAAAAGACAGTGTATTGTTTCATGTCATTATATTATTCAGGCACTTCTAATCCATTCAAGAATATCTGGATTCCAGACCTCATGTGTTAGATGGTGTGAAAGACAAAAAGGTGATTCAAATCATACTCTGCTCTCAGGAAACGCGTAGTCTCATAAGGGGTATATACAAATACCCAAAGTAAAAAGTCACGCTCCATAAAAAAGGTATACATAAAAACAATTAACATGTTTGGCCTTTTCCAGTTTATGTAAATTTTTCACATACAGTGTCTTCTACGACCTTCAAAACAGAGGTGCAGGGAAGTTTGGTCTCTTGCTCAAGATTGCATAATGATAGAGCAAGGATTACAGTCTTATCTATCTTCTGAGTTCCTTGCTTTGTCTACTATAGAAAATAGGAAGAAAAGAAATGGAGATGAAAACACAATGGCATCTTGTTGCTTTAAGCCCACTCAAAGGGCTGTGGCTTTCAAAGTTTTCTATATTAGACTCATTCTGTAACTCCAATAGCGTTTCGTATAATGCTACGTGTATCTTTTGCTCCATGCAGGTAGCTATTTTTATTATTGTTGGTATACCCCAGGCTTTATTCTTGTCTCTGTTCTTTTGCCCACATTGCTCCCAAATCTCGGGATGGTTCTTCTTCATCCTCTTCCCTCATTTGAATTCTTTCTTTACCTTCATATTGCAACGGCCCCAACTCATCCATGAAGTGTTGTGCAAATGCTCCAGATCCCAACTTTCCTCTTTTCTCCTGGCCTCTTTCTGCACTTGTGTTCTTAACTACATCATCTAACACATGATTATCCTTTGTTTCTGGGTATTAGTTTTATTTCTCTGGCTAAATTGTGACTTCTGTGAGGACAGGGGGCTAGGCTTTGAGTCTAGAGCTGTGGTTCCCCAAATGGGGTCCCTGTACTAATCTCACCATCATCCCCTGGGAGCATGTAAGAAATACATGTTCTCAGGCCCCACACCAGACCTAGAGAATCAGAACTCCAAGGTTAAAGCCCCAAATTTGTGTTTTAACAAGCACACAGTAAGTTATTCTCGTGTTAACTCAGGTCTGAAAACCAGAGGTCTCTAAGACTGTGTGGTAGGCCGCTCAGTAAATAATGATTGGAGGAATCTAGTCGGTCATTTTGGTGGATTTTCTATCTTTTTGATGTTTCAAATGATAAATTGGTAAATCTTTTGTCTGTAAAATTAATGTTATGTTCTCTAACTGTCTTAAAGAATTTGTGCTTCTATTAATGAATTAGAATTTGTTAAGAAACATGGGAAAACCAACCCATTAGACCAGTATTTATTATACGCTTGTCAGTAGATGTGTTCTATGGACCCAACCCTGGGAATATTTAATAATATAGATTACCAGGCTGTACTCAAGAGAATATGATTTAGTAAATGTGGGATTTGGACCTGAAATTTGTATTTTCTAAAGCACCCCAAATGAATCTGACACATAGTCCATGTAGAAGTATACTAGACTCTCCAATCTTTTTTACATTCATTCTTTCTGCAAATATTTATTGAGCTCATACTTTGGTCTGGGCACTTGAGAGGTATTGTATTCTTCTCCACCTGATCATCTCCATGGGTAGCCTCTATGAGCCATCTAAACCCATAGCTTCAGAGTTCTCCGATGTACTCCGTTCTGAAGAATCTTTTCTGTATTCTGTATTGGCCAGCCATTTTCATGCCCATATCCGGAGTCTTGTCATTCATCAAACATTGAACCTCTGAGGGGGATCTGCGTGGCTCAGTCGGTTAAGCGTCTGACTCTCGATTTTGGTTAAGTCATGATCTCATGAGTTCGTGGGTTTGAGCGCCACATCAGGCTCCTTGCACTGACAGTGCGGAGCTTGCTCGTAGTTCTCTCTTCCTCTCCCTCTGCCCTTCCTGACACATGCTCTCTCTCAAAATGGGTAAATTTTTTAAAAATTTAAAAATTGAACCTCTGAGTGAAAATTTAAACTCCAAATCTCAAACTACTCTTTGACCATAGATACTTTGTCTTCTAGGTTTCCTTTTCTTTTACCCGTGTTACACTTGTTCTCATTGAGACATCCAGGCTCTTTAATTCTTTATTTTCCTCTGCTTTTCTCTCTTTTAGCATCATCTGATTTCTTGATCCAGCCTGGATCCTATTGTCTGATACATGGATCCATTCTTTCCAGCTCCTTTGTTTCATTAAATTTGAGTCCACACCATTTCTCTGTTCCTAGATCTAGATTCCTGGGAATTCTCTGAGAAAATCTCACAACAACATAGATATGTATCATGAGAAATTCCCGGTGACCCCACTTAATATTTCCAGCCACACAAGTCTACTTGATGTTTACAAAGAACATGCTTCTTGGCCTCTCTGATATTTTCACACAGTGTACCATCCACTGGTCACGATGCTCTTATACATCTTTCCATCTTCACTCTTCTTTATCTGGCTCACCGCACTCTGGATGCAGGCCCAAGCTTAGAGTTCACCTCCTCTAGGAAGCTTGCCTCAAATCTCTGCCCCAGACTGGGTCAGTCTGTTTCCTATCTGTTTCCTGTGTGTTTCCTACAGATCTCTGCTTGCCTCTGTTTGGATTATCTCAGTATGATACAATTATCAGCTCATCTATTTCTCTTCCGTCCTAAATTTTAAGCTTCTATAGGGCAGGACCCGTATATTATTCATCTTTATGTCTCTAGTATTTAGAGTGGTGTTCATTTCATAAATGAGCAAGTGTGTTAATGAGTGAATTCATATGAGGTAAGTTGATCTGTACGATTCAAGTGTGAGTATGATGCCCACAATATGACATTTGATACAAAATGAAGAATATCACCTGGAGGACTCTGGACTAACCATTTCACCTCTACTTTCCCCCTTGGGCATTCTCATTAGATACTGGGTAGGCTATCTAACGTTGGACTTCAGGAATGAATGTTAGAAGGCTGAACCTGAAACCTAGTTCTCTGCAACCTAGACTAGTGCAGTGCATTTTGAAATAATAAGATCGTGTTGCATTTTTCTTTGTCAGTTGAGGTGAGATGTAGGCCATTAAGTTTAAAATAAAATCTCTATGTAAAGAAAACATAGTCATCTTATTTATGTGAATTGGAATATATGGAAGCCCACAACATTGGAAAAAAGTGTAAGTCCCCAATTTCTTACCTGAAATTCTGAAATCCAACACGCTCTGCACCCCTAAAGCTTTTTGTCTACCTCTTTGGCAGAAAAACCTGAGCTGTCCTGACCTGAGACATTTCCTAGTCCTTATTTAATGCTTAGAGTGAATATTCATATATTTTATTATAGAAATATTACCATGTTTGAGCATGAGAAATTGCCCCAGACTTCATGGGAGTGTCATGTAATATTCAGTATATCATGTCATATTGCCTTTCTAAAACCCCAGATATTTTGCATTCTGAAACACATCTGGCCCCAATAGACTGAGAACTACATAACTGTTTCATTTTTTGGATTATCATATTTTTTTGATACTGAAGTTAATAGCTCAACAAAGAGGGCATAGGTAAATCATGAATATATGTTTGGCCTTCACCCACTTTCATTTATGCCTGGCGCTTTTTTTTTTTTTTTGATTGAGAAAAATGTAGTTATATGCTCCATATCTATCTTACCTGGTAGAGCTCAGTGACAACCTAGTAATGCAGTTTGAGGGGAGAAAAGTGAATATTACTTTCAAAGTCATCATTTCAGAGGCAGGGTTATCAGTCTCTGGGCCCCACATGCTAAGTAAGAACCTGGTTGCCCTGGGGGCACCTGGGTGGCTCAGTCGGTGAAGCGTCCAGCAGCCTGGAGCCTGCTTCAGATTCTGTATCTCCCTCTTTCTCTGACCGTCCCTTGCTCATGCTGTCACTCTCTGTCTCTCAAAAATAAAGAAAACATTAAAAAAAAAAAAAGAACCTGGTCGCCCTGTATAGCTAAGTAGCACTGTCTGGAGCTAGGTGTCCTTTTCTGTACACTACCTAGCTTCGAGCTGAGGACAGTACCTATGTATCTGTCATTCCGTCTTGATAATAACATATGCAAAATTTCTTTCTCTTTTGGGTGTCCATCTATACCTTTGCTTTAAGCATTTTCTAGTTTTCCTCCTTGGCTTGTGCTTAGGTCTTTAGAAAGTGAAAGCTCTTGGGACACCTGGCTGGCTGTCAATAGAGCATGCACCTCTTGATCTTGTGTTTGTAAGTTCGAGCCCCACATTGGGTGTAGAGATAACTTAAAAATAAAATCTTTTACAAAAAAGAAAGTGAAAGCTCTTATAAACATAAATATCAACTAACATGTCCTGAACCCTCACTGGGTACCAGGTTCTCTAGGGTCTATAAAGTTCCAAGGTAAAGCTCTAGCCTGGAGGTATTTCCACGCTCTGAGGGGAGAAAGGGACATGTTTGCATAGTGAGCGAGAGATTGCTTTTTAGATTTAGGCAGGTTTGGATTATTATTTAGCAACGGTGTCCCTCATGGAGCCTCAGAGTTAAAGCAGGAGGATTCCATTTATTTCTTCTGGAGGACTGAACCACGTATACCAAATAGTTGTACCCAAACAACGTGGCACATTTCTTGCGCACCTTCTTGGCATCCAAATATCCCTAGCGATGATACAGTTTCGGAAGCTGATAATTCTGTGGCCCAAACATTTGTAGGGTAAAAAAAATACACATCAATCAAACCGAGACGGTGGTAATAAGAATCAGATATTACATCCTTCAATTACCTTTGTTCTCTTCCTCGTTTTCACCACCTGCGTTTTCCTCATCTTCTGCTGTTTGCTCTGTCATCTCAGCATCCGTCTTTTCTTTCTTTCTGTGTTTCTTCACATTCTTTCCAATTGTGTTGACTCTCTCTTGTAAAGGATTGGCCCGTTTGCTGTAAAATTAGAAGTTGAAAGTGAAACCTTATTTCTCACCACTGATAGAACAGTAACAATGGGGGGTTATCAAAGAAAATAATGATGGGGTACAAGGAAAAGGCTGGTCACCCGCATAACTCTTTGGACACACTCCCACCTGACTATTTAACTCACCGTATTTAACAAACAGGATAGAAAACACTGAACCTGGCTCTCATTCCTATTTATCACTGTAGCCGTTACTATTACTCTGTATAGTGTCATTTTGATCAGCTGATCCTCCTCAACAAGAATGCTGTCCTACTTGCCTCTGCTGACATCAATGTTCCTCACCCTTCAAGACCCAGCTTACATGATATTTGCTTAGGTAGCCTTCCCTTTTATTCCTAGCCTATAGGGATTCTTCCCTCCCATGAACTTCAAAACTAAATAGTAAATAGTTCATATTATATTATCTTCTACAATTTTACAAGTTTGCACTTTCACTCACTATTGCGATCCTTTGGAATTCAGTCTTGCACTGCCTTGAATTTGTGTGAACGGTCAGGGTTGGGGATGATAGAGAGCCTATCACAGGCTAAGAACTTCGCCAGGTGCTTTAAATACTTGATCTCATTTAATCCTCACAATAATATTCTCCAAATAATTACGCTGGGGCTTAAAGAAGTAAGATAGCTCACCCAAGGTCACACATAGATAGTAAATGGAGATGCTAGCGTTTGAACTAAGGTCTGTTTGACCCTAAAATGCAGACTCTTTTCATTAGACAACACCACAGCATTAGCAGATAAGGACTAATAATGACAAATGTGATAGTCCTCCCATGTGCCAAGACCTTTGTATAAGCACTTCATGTGCATAATCTTATTTAATCTTCATGATGACCTGATGAGGCATTTTCATTTTTCAGGTGGGGAAACTGAGGCACCAAGAAGGAAAGTAACTTGCCTGACGTCACCAGATGTTGTAAGGTAATACATAAATATATATAATAATAATCATATATGCGTATGATTATATTATTGCTTTGTATACATTTAATGCGGTACATGGATGTGCATATGTATGCACACACAGCCACACATATATGACATAAATAGACTAACAAAACAGTCTCTGTGTGCCATTTACTGGGGCATGGAACTTCACTTGGTTATTCAGAAATTCTTGTATTTGCCACAGTGTATTTCATCTGTACACCCCACAGTAGCAGAAGATGGTACACTGGCAAACTGAAAAAACAGAAGTTACCCATAACACTGAACAGTTTGAGAACTCTGTTGCAGTTATTTCCTCTTCTAACAAAATGTGATGTATGTATACTAGTCCTTCCAAGTTGTTTAACTCCACTTTACTTTTCTCTTGTTGTGTTATTTTCCCACTGAGAAGAATACAAGCCATTCAGAGCAGAAGACACTGTCCCAGTCATCCGAACCTGTTGGAGCATTTCAGGACAAAAATTCGTTCTTATTTTTGTCGTGTTTACTTCCAAATATAAAATAAAGTTCTGTTTTTGTGCATCAAACCAGGATCTGAATTCTTCTTATAAAAAATAGTTGCTACAGAATTTAAAAAGACATGAAGAGCACTGGTAGCATTTCAGGTCCTATGTAGTGATGTGATTTGTGGAACTTGGGTTATGTTATTAACATATACTTCTGTTGGTGTTAAATAAGGCAGAGATTTCATGTTGTTATTCATCTTCCAGCAAAGTTGAGGGGGGGAACCCATTGATCATATTTCACTGTATATGATACTCTGTTTATTTTGAAGAAAAGAAGTAACAATATTTTGTAGTAGGGTTCTTCGTTTTATTTTATAATTTATAACATTTTTCCATGAAAAAGACACACTCATTATAGAAAATTTGGTAAATAAGGTTGTGTAGAAGAAAGGGAAAAAGTCATCCATAATCCCATAATCCCACTACCAAGAGCTGAACACTATTGTTTAAAAAAAAAAGTAGTAGGGATGCCTGGGTGGTTCAGTTGGTTGAGCGTCCGGCTTCGGCTCAGGTCATGATCTCACGGTTCATGTATTCGAGCCCCGCGTCGGGCTCTGTGCTGACAACTAGCTCAGAGCCTGGAGCCCGCTTCGGATTCTGTGTGTCTCTCTGTCTGACCCTTCCCTGCTCGCGCTGTCTCTCTCTGTCTCTCAAAAATAAATTAAAAAAAACATTAAAAAAATTAAAAAATAGTGCTCTGTGGCATAAATTAATTGGTTTTTAAAAAGTTATCCTTTTTAAAAATGTTTTTATTTTTTTGAGGGAGAGAGAGCACAAGTGGGGAAGGGGCAGAAGAGACGGGGACCGAGGATCTGAGGCGGGCTCCGCACCGATACGCTGACAGCAGCGAGTCCCATATGGGGCACAGACTCACAAATTATGAGATCATGACCTGAATCCAAGTTGGATGCTTAACCAACTGAGCCACCCAAGTGCCCTGAAAAAAGTTCTTTTTTTATGATCGACTTTCCTCTTTTGAAATGTGTGGGTTTCAAGTTGACCTGGGCTTGGTGCTTGTTCCTTCAGCAAGCACCAACTAAACCCCTGTCGTGAGCCGTGCACTTCCTGTGTGCTGGGGACATAATCATGGGCAGGACAGAGTTGGTCCTTCCCTCCTGGAGCTCACAGTCCAGCAAGAGAGGCAGCCAGGGAAAGAAGTGATGACAAGCCAATGACAGGAGAATTATCAAGTTCTATGGGAGTATTTAGCAGAGGCTCTTAGGCCAGACTTCAGGAAGAGACATAAAGTGAGAGGTAAGAGGGACCAATAGGCATGTGATAGGAGGACTGTTTCAGGTGTGAAGGCCCAAGTACATGGAGTATTTGGAATACTGTAAATAGTTCAGGATGGCAGCAACTTTGACTTAGATGTTAAATTAGAAGAACTTAACAACCCACATTAAAAAGAAGGGAACCAATAAAGGGTTTAAAAGAATTTTGTTTACATTTATTTATTTTTGAGAGACAGAGCGTGAGCAGGGGAGGGCCAGAGAGAGAGTGAGACACAGAATCTGAAGCAGGCTTCCGGCTCTGAGCTGTCAGCCCAGAGCCCGACGCGGGGCTCGAACCCACGAACCGTGAGATCATGACCTGAGCCGAAGTCAGACGTTCAACCGACTGTGACACCCAGGAGCCCCAAAAAGGGAACCAATGAAGAGTTTTAAGCAAAAGAATGGTATGGTTTGATCTATATCCTTAGAAGTCACTCTGACTATTGTGTGGGGGAAGAAATGAGGGGGTTGAAAGGAGAGTATGAATTTCAGGTTTCTTTTTTTTCTTTTAGTGTTTGTTTATTTTATTTATTTATTTATTTATTTTTGAGAGAGATACAGAGTGAGAGTGGGGACAGGCAGAGAGGAGGGAGACACAGAATCCGGAGCAGCTTCCAGGCTCTGAGCTGTCAGCACAGAGACTGACATGGGGCTCAAACCCACAGAGCACAAGATCATGACCTGAGTTGAAGTTGGACGCTCAACCGACTGAGCCACCCAGGCGCCCCAGAATTTCAGATTTCAAAATGATGTAATAAATAGAAAGATAGTGGTTTTATTTAGTGAGTTGAGACAGTGAGAGGAAGGGCAGGTTTGGCAGGGGAAGGTGAGTCATTTTGGGATAGGCCATTTGAAGTGTCTATGAACCATCAAGGTACAGATGAGTAGTAGGCAGTTATATATAAATATATGGATCTGAAGCTCAGGGGAAAGGTTTGGCTAGATATAAAAGGTTAGGAATCATGAATATATAGATAATAATTGAAGTCATAGTGATTTCAACCAGGAAGAATAAGAAAAAGAGAAGGGACTGGAATAGAATCCAGAGGAACACAAGCATTTAAAGGTTGGTCAGAAATGGCATGGCTGTCAGTGGAGATTGAGAAGAATGAAGATAAGCAAGAGGGTGGTGTTGGGGAGGAAAAGTTTTTCTATACCTTTCAAAATGCCTAAGGATTAAATTGACAGACAAATTAACAGGAGAAAATAAATTTAATTATGAACATATCAAGGCTCCATAGGAATTTGAGGACTATAGGCAGTCAGACAATTGAGGCTTAAATGCCATTCAGAGCTAAGGAGAAACGGGGTAGGAGTCTGGGATTTCAAAGGGAAGAAGACAATTCACAGGTAGATGAAAAAGAGTCAATGTCTGGTAAACAAATGCTTGCTGAGCCATACAAAACCAGAGAGAAATTTTAACAACAGACTTTGCTATGATCCTCCCTGGCTGCCACACCTCGTTCAAGTTATACTGTAGTTATCTATGGGAATAGCTCCCTTTCTGGAGCAGGTCCTCTATCTAAATTGTTTTAGGCAGTTAGCAGAAAGGCAAAAAAAAAAAAAAAACCAACCACCTTCTTGAGCCTTCTGTTTCTTAAAAATAATCAGCCCAAAATAATCCACATGCCAAAGAGACAATTTTGGGGTGGAAAATTTTGCTCCCCTACAGAGCAGTATAATGAATTCCAAGAGGTTGGCATGTTTCAACAAGAGGGAACCATCAACAGTATCAAAATTCTGATTCATTTCCACTGGATTTGGCAGCATAGCAGTAATTGGTGACTTTGGCAATAGCAGTTTCAGTGATGAGGTAGGAGCAGAAACTAGGTAAGTTCTCGTTGCATAGTGACCTGGAAGTGAGAAAGTGAAAGTGTGGACAGCTTGTTGAAGAAATGTGGCTGTGAAGGCGATCAGAGAAACGGCATAGTGACTGGTAGTTTAGGACAGGGTGAACACGACAAGACAGGGCAGTAGAAGAACACTGAATGTAAATGCTGCAGGTGTGGGGAAGTTTCAGCCTGTCGTCTGATCCCCGGTTTATCCTGTTCTGTTTCTTTCCATCGCATTTATCACCTGTGAACATACCGTATAATTTAGTTATTTATGATGCTTCTCATTTATTATTTGCCTTCCCCTGCCAGAACATAAGCTTTCCTAGAGCAGGGAGTTGTATGTGTTCAGTTCAGGGATACATCCCAAGTGCCTAGGACAGTATCTGGCACCTATTAGGTGCTCAGGAAATAAAATACCTATTGGATGATTGAATTGGAAACAAGATATTTTTCTGGTTTTCTTCACATTTGCTATGGTTATGGGTGCTTCCTAGGCAAATGAAGTTTTAGACCAAAAAGCCAAGCTAAATTGTACAACAAATGATGACTAGCGTTTAGTAAACAAGTGGCTGTTTTTAAAGCTATTCCCCAAGAATCTGATACTGCTGCTCTAAATTTTAAGAGCTACGGTCAGGGAAAACTGAATGAAAAAGACCAACCAGAGAAGTTCTCTGGGTAGAAACAAGAAGTCATAAAACAACTCATAAGGAAACAAATACTTTAGAATATAAGATTGAAATTTTAGCAAAAGCAGCGGCAATCTGAATATAAACATTGTCTGATGCAGTACTTAGAAAGTAATAGGAACATCTGCAACTATTCTCTAATAGATTAGAAACTGGGTTGCAGGGAGCACTGACCAAGATTACCATTAAGTGGTAATGTGAGGGGAAAGAATGTGCGCTTAGAGTGCAGTCAAACAAGTACATATGCAGAATAAATGCTGGGCCAGAGGTGAAGACTTGGAACAATCGAGGGTTGTCATTATTAAAGATTAAAAGTCAAAAGGATCCTCAACAAGAGTAGGAAGGAAATAAGGTTCAGAGTGCTCTCTCCAAAACCAGTGCCTAATACACTGCTAAATCATGGATGACCAAGTCCTGCAAGAGATAGATTGCTAGATCATAAGCGTGTCACTAGCATGCAGACTTTAATAGTCACAGAGTCATTTCCCTCAAGCCATTACCATATCTGTTCCAAATGAAAAGACACTAGCCACAGAAGCACCTCTGATGCAGAGCCTAAACTTAAACGGATTAGGGGGACTGCTTTAAAACCAGAGGTTTTAAACCAAGAATGACCATATGATGAAAAGCAAAGCTCTTTCTCCTTAGCCCACAGCCAACCAGACATTGGTGGAGAATCTGGATAAATGTAAAGTTCAGTAGTTTGGAAAACTAGGAAAAGATCTCTCAGGTATCAGCATTATGGACAATGGAAGTGCTCCATAAAATGTCTTCTCTAAAGTATAAGAAGATGTGGTTTATTCATTATAGCATTCTGTAAATATTTCTTGTCTATTTATGGTCTAAATGGTGCACAACTTTCCCTGAAGGGGACTAGGAAAACTGATAATGCTCACGATGGGATTGCCAGGCTGAATTTAAAGCCTCAGACCAATCTGTAATATGTGGGTTAACTGCTGCCTCCCTCAGATCTCGGCCAGAAGCCTTGCCAAAAAAATGTAGCTGCATGTGGGCTATAACTTGAGGGTAGAAAGAACAGAGGGAGGTGAAACTTACTTGGAAAATATTGAGGACTTAATGGAAAATTATTTAGGAATAGCAAGACTAGCCATATAATGTGTGGGGCCTAGTACAAAATGAAAATACAGGGCTTCATGTTTACAATTCTTAAGAATTTCAAGATGATGGGATGCCTGGCTGGCATCAACTATTATATTTTTTAATTTTTCAAATGTTTATTTATGAGAGAGGGAGGGAGAGAGTGTGAGTGGGGAAGGGGCAGAGAGAGAAGGAGACAGAGGATCTGAGGCAGGCTCCGGACTGACACGGAACAGAGAGCCCAATGTGGGGCCCAAACCCTCAAATTATGAGATCATGACCTGAGCCAAAATCAAGAGCTGGACTCTTAACCAACTGAGCCACCCAGGCACCTCAGAAGAGCACTGACTCTTGACCTCGGGGTCATGAATTCAAGCCCTACATTGGGTGTAGAGATTAATAAACAATGATAATAAAGAGTTTTAAAATAGTGACAGCAGAACATTAAACCAAGCACAGGGCCTTTTAAAGAGCTGGGCCTGTGTATGACTGTGCACACTGTATGCCCATGAAACCAGCCTTGAGGAATAGTTGTCATATACGGCAAACTCACTTACATATATGATTCCTTCCCCCACCTTCACCCCTACCAATTCCCAAAAAGTGATAGAGAAATTAATGGAACTCGGTGTCCAACTTAGCAACTAAGAATCTATCAAAAGCCTTATGGCAAGGTCAGTGCATGAAGGGCAATATGGGCACTGGCCAGGACCTACAGATGGCAGAATGGTTGGGAGGGGTTTGCACTCTTTAGTTTCCCCTCATTGTCCCAGAGTCAGATCCCATTTTTTAAAGATGAATATTACTGAAATTTCAAGAACACGTAATCCCAATCTTACACAAATTGTTCCAGAAAAAGCTGCCCATCACTTTTATGAAGCTAGTATGCTATAGATATCACAGTCAGAAGAAGAGAGTGCAAGAATATTAGAGAACACAAGAGACCAATTTAACTTAAGGATATAGATACAAAAATCCTGTGTGTGTGTGTGTGTGTGTGTAAGCTAACAGTGTATTTGTTCCAGGAGTACTAGGATGTTTTAATGCTGAAATGTGTAAGAATATAATTACATTCATGAACTAAAGGAGAAAGATTACATGATTTTCTGAAAAGGCACAGGAGAAAGCAATTGATAAATATCAACACCCATTTATGATTTAAAGAAATTTATAAAACTAGAAATAGAAGGAAACTCCCTTAGACTTTTAAAGGTAAATGAAAAGTATTAATGGAAACAACTTAGATGTGTTCCCTTTAAGGTCAGGAACAGGGCACTGAAACCTGATATCACAGTTACTATTTTGTTTTGTTTAAACTCTACCCCCAACATGAGGCTCAGACCCATGACCCCAAGATGAAGAGCCACACCACAAGCTCCATGAACTGAACCCCCCCCCCCCCGCCCCGGCCGGCTATTTAGCATAATACTAGAGTACTAGAGGAACTAACCAAAGAAATCATTTAATAGAAACAAATATCTTTTAGGGGCGCCTGGGTGACTCAGTCGGTAAAGTGATTTGGCTCTGCATTTCAACTCAGGTCATTATTTCATGGTCATGAGAGCAAGCCACCTGTGTCAGGCTTCACGCTGGGTGTGGAGCCTGCTTGGGATTCTTCCCTTCCCTGCTGTCTCTCTCTCTTTCAAAATAAACATTAAAATATTTTTAAAATAAAAAAGAAACAAGTATATTTTCTTTTCAGCTTTATATATAGTTTATTGTCAAATTGGTTTCCATATAACACCCAGTGCTCTTCCCCACAAGTGCCCTCCTCCATCACCACCACCTCCCTTCCCCCCTCCCCCTAACAAGTTTCTCCTGTTAGACCTATGAGTGCAAACATATGGTATCTGTCCTTCTCCGCCTGACTTATTTCACTTAGAATGACACCCTCGAGGTCCATCCACTTTGCTACAAATGGCCAGATTTCATTCTTCCTTATTGCCATGTAGTACTCCATTGTGTATACATACCACTTCTTCTTGATCCGTTCATTAGGTGATGGACATTTAGGCTCTTTCCATGTTTTGGCTATTGTGGACAGTGCTGCTATGAACATAGGGGTACATGTGCCCGTATGCGTCAGCACTTCTGTATCCCTTGGGTAGATCCCCAGCAGTGCTATTGCTGGGTCATAGGGGAGTTCTATGGATAGTTTTTTGAGGAACCTCCACACTGTTCTCCAGAGCGGCTGCACCAGTTTACATTCCCACCAACAGTGTAGGAGGGTGCCCGTCTCTCCACATCCTCGCCAGCATCTAGAGTCTCTTGATTTGTTCATTTTAGCCACTCTGACTGGTGTGAGGTGGTGTCTCAGTGTGGTTTTGATTTGTGTTTCCCTGATGATGAGTGATGTTGAGCATCGTTTCATGTGTCTGTTAGCCATCTGGATGTCCTCTTTGGAGAAGTGTCTATTCATGTCTTCTGCCCATTTCTTCACTGGATTATTTGTTTTCCGAGTGTGGAGTTTGGTGAGTTCCTTATAGATTTTGGATACTAGCCCTGTCTCTGATATGTCATTTGCAACTATCTTTTCCCATTCTGTCAGTTACCTATTAGTTTTCTTGATTGTTTCCATTGCAGTGCAGAAGCTTTTTATCTTGATGAGGTCCCAACAGTTCATTTTTGCTCTCGATTCCCTTGCCTTTGAGGATGTGTCGAGTAGGAAATTGCTGTGTCTGAGATCAAGGAGGTTGTTTCCTACTTTCTCCTGGAGGGTTTTGATGGTTTCCTGTCTCACATTAAGGTCGTTTGCATGTAGTATCATCATTTACATGGAAAATGCAAGAGAATTAGAAAACAGTTGAGACTAATAAAACAATTAAGAGTGTTATTATATCCAGCACCTAGAGTCCAGAACAAGACCATTGGTATCAGCTTCCCTCTACTTATTGCTCTGAGCAAGGATAACCACTGTTCTGGGTGTCCAGAACTGTGGGGTTATCTTGCATGCAGGACTTTCCATGCTAAACCCAAGACAGTCACCTTAGCTCTGGCTCTGATTTCTTTTTTTCCCCTTAGAAGCCCTGGAAATTTACTTTGCTTTCAAGCTAGTGTATGTGTTAAAATTTGTTTGGGTATTATATTTTATCCAACATTCCTAGATATTTTGAGCATAAGGTATGGGTCTCTATCAGCTCAATCTGCTCTTTTGTCAGACTGCTCCTTATTAAACCTTTAAGAATAATGAAATGTGTCATGGCATGGGAAAATGTTCATGTGCAGAATGAAAAAGATTACGTAACTCTAGGTATAGTTGAGTACCATTTTTAATTGCAAAAATATGTCATGTATTCATATCTTTGAGAATTTTGAGATAGCTAATAGAATTTCTACAGACAGAATTGACTTCAGTGTCTTTTGAAGTTTAGATTATTGTGGGTGGGGGAGGAAAATCGAGGTTGAGCTGTTTGGAAAAGGGGAAGGATGGTAAGGTAGGAAAAGCAAACTGGTAAAGATTAGGAGAAGTAGCACAGAGAGAATGTTCCATTGTGGTGAGAGAGTTTGTTTTAAACGTTTATGACCCATAGCTCCTTCTCTTTTTTCACATTGTATGACTCTTCTCTCACATTTGAGAAAGTGATCAAATGATATTCCTCAGAGCCTTGGATCTAGATTGCATTGTCTTATTGAGCATGCAACTAGGTCATTGGAGCACGCATTTTAAACAATCACTTACTAAAGGGATTTTGTAAAATCCATGCTTCAGCTAAGATAAGTTAACTAAACTATATTTAAATGTTAAATATTCCTAGAATGTCTCTAATGAATGTTGGGGTTTTTTTTTTGTGGTAATAAAGCAAATAAATAGCTGTGAACCCAGAGTCAAAACAGCTTTGATGAGTTGTCAGGGATTTCTTGGTCATGAAAATGATAGAGATGTGTTCTTGGAATTTTTAAGTATATGTGTGTCACAATAAGGAAATCCTATCTGAGGCAGTTTATTCTTTTAAGAGTTAAACACAGGTTACATAGAGAGGAGCGGGTGCATATAACTATAAGGAGAAGCACTAGGGAGATCTTTGAGGTGATGAAATAGTTCTGATGGATTGCAGTGATGGTAACAATGAACCAACACATGTGATAAAATGACGGAATTATGCATACACATTGTACCAATGTTAATTTCCCAGTTTTGATATGTACTGTAGCCATGTGAGATGTACCCACTGGGGAAAACTAGGTGATGGATATGTGGGAACTCTCTGTTCCATCCTTGCAACTTCCTATGAATCTATAAGTATTTCAAAATAAAAGTTTAAAAAATTAGGTCATATAGACTAGCATCACCCAGGACAAGGCAACAGGATAGGACTCCCAAATATTCTGTCTACTTTGTCTTAGTTGAGCCCCGTGGTTGGGAGAAGGGGTTTGGCTGACACATCTGTGTGCCTTGCTGATTAATGTGTTAGACAATGAAAAGGTAAATATGGCGTGAAAAGTCTTGTTCATCTTCACTTTTATGTAGGCCACAGTGTCTTACTACAGTTAGAGAAATGACATTGCAAAACACTCTTCTACAACTGGTTTATTTAGATGGTTTATTCAGTGACCAGGTGATTCACTGGAGGGTGAAAAAATCACCGAATGAGCTGAATGATTGATCAGTCACAATGTTAAGCCCTTTACTCTGTAGAGACAGACATGGGATGCATATTCATGATAAAATAACTTACAAAACAGCATTTAGACAATTTGACTTACAGGTTTTTAAAGTAGAGGGTAATACTTGGACTAATCATTAAAAATGACTAGTTCGTAGGAAAATGTACTTTCGCTGTCTAAGCTAAGTTTAAAGGTAATAAGAACATTTAGAATTAGAAAAAGACCAGAAACTGTCTAATCCAGTCACCTCATTTTATTTATTGATTGATTTCAAGAGAAAGAATGTGTGAGCAGGGGAGGGGTGGAGACAGAGGGGGAGAGAGAGAGAATCCCAAGTAGACCCCAGTCTCAGCATGGATCCTGATGCAAGGCTCAATCCCATGACTACAAGATCACAACCCGAGCTGATATCAAGGGTTGGATGCTTAACCAACTGAGCCACCTAAGCACCCCCAATCACCTCATTTTATATTTAGCAGAAGTTTATATCTGAGCAAAAACTAAGATTTAGACATCCATTTTCACAGGTTCATTGCATCAGGCCTGGGGCCTGGTTAGGTGTGTGTCTGGCCACTAGGGGCAGAATCTTAGTGATGGGTGGGTGATTAGAGTGCCTATTCCTCTGGCCCCGCAGACTAGGCCAGAGTCCTATGGAGAGAAGAGCATTCTTTTCATTTCCCCTTGGAACATAGCGTGTGTGAAGGGTAAACCAGAGAAGAAATAATAGGCATAATAAATAAGTAAAATATGTGGTATGTTAGAATGTCATACATGCTATAGAAAAAAGGAAAAAAGTAGAGCAGAAGAAGACGGGTTCAGGGTGGCACTGAGGGGAGGCACAGATTATGCTACTGGAGAGTCAGGATAGAATTTCTCAAGCAGGGACAATTTGAGGAAAGATTTGAAGGACTTAACTGACCTGGTATGTAATGAAAGTGCATTCCAGCAGAGGGACAGCTACAGCAAAGACCACAAGGCAGGGATGTGCCTGGCATGTTACTGGAACAGCAAAGAGAACCTGTTTAGTTCATTCAGAGAGCAAGGCGTGGGATACGACGTGAAGAGGTGAGAGTGGTGGTCAGGGCCAGAAGATACATGGGGTATTGCTGGCCATGGTGAGGTCTTGGGCTTTCTCTGTATGCGATGGGAGCTGGTGTGAGGCTTTGAGCAGAGGACAGATGGGACCTGGTTTGTGTTTTAATAGAATCACTTAGGCTGTTGTGTTGAGAATTGACTGTAGAATGCAAGAGGGAAGCAAGGACGCCAGTGATAAGCCTGTTGGAGCAATTCAGGTAGCTCAAACCAGAGTGGAAGCAGGTGAGAAGTGGTGTTGAGAAGGTCTGATTTGGGGGAATATTTTGAAGCAAATAGTAATAGGATTTCCTGACAGATTGGATGTGAGGTACAAGAGAAAGAGAGTAATCCAGGAAGAACTGGAAGGATGGAGTTGCTATCAGTACTGATCTGGGGAAGGCTGCAGGAGGAGCAGGTGTGAGGGCAATGATCATGAATTAGCCATGTTGAATTTGAGGTGATTATTAGATATTAAGAGGAGATGTGACTAGGTCGTTGGATTTAGCAGCCGGGAATTCAGGGCTGCAAGATAAAAATTTGGGAATTGTCAGCCTACAGATGATATATTTAAAGCCACAGGATAGAATGAATAAGATAGAGAAAAGAACCAAGGGCTAATTCTTGGTATGTATCAAAATTGATATAGGGAAAAAGGTTAATCAGCAGACAGTGTCAAGTGAGGTAAGAGGGAAACCCAAAGTGAATGGTGTTCTGGAAGTCAAGGGAGGGAAAAGAGGAAGATGTGATCCATGGCCAAATGCTGCTGATAGGTTAGTAAGATGGAAGCTTACACTTGAAGGCTTCTCAATACCAAGATCATTGTGGACCTTGATGAGGGCAGTGTGGTTGAGTGGATGGCGTGAAAGCCTACTTCAAATGGATCTAAGAAAGACTAAGTAGAGGAATTAGAGACAGTGGATATAGGCAACTCTTTTGAGACGTTTTGTTTCACAGAAGAACAAAGAAATCAAGCAGTAGTGGGTAGGTGGTGGGGATGGAGATAAAGAGAAGTGTGGTTTTCTTAAGGTAATGTATTTCATAATTGGAAGAAAAGAGATCATTTCCCCATTTAAGGTTTAGTGACAAATACACAATTAATGCAGATTGTGTTTAATTAAGACCTGGTGTGTCAGATGGAAAAAGAGGGTAATAAAGCAGCAGTTTTGAAAGTGAGGATGTGAACAGCAAGATCAGGATCACCTGAGAGACATGTTAGAAATGCCAGTCTCGGCATGCCCCCTGCCAAGACCTACAGAATCAGAAATCTGTGCTTTAACAAGCCCTTCAAGGTGATTCTGCTGCCCCGTAAACTTGAGAGCCACTGGTGAAAGCACTATTGCCAGGTGAATATACTTCAGAATCCTTAACAGAGACTATCTCCATTTCTTCATTAAGAGCAGAAGGTATATTTTTTGCCTCCCCCTTCCCATCTCTATGTTGTTCAAGCGTCCTTGCCCTAAAAGAAGTCTTTGTCTCTCTTGGCAGAAATAAGAGCATATTTGTATGCTGAAAGGAATGATCCAGAGTAAAACATTGATGATATAGGAGAGAGGTTGTAAAATTTTCAGGGTCATGTGCTTCAACAAATGAGAGTGGAGGGACCTGACGCATAAGTGGCGTCACGCAGGAGCAAGGAAGACTCGTGTAGTAAAAGGCAAGAAGGCAGCGAGACCACAAAGACAGTGGCAGTGGGAGTCTGTGGAGGCTCTTCTTGCTCCAGTTTTCTCAGTTAGGTGGGAAGCGACATCATTAGTTGAGAGTGAGGATGGAGGAGTTTTGGCAAGCTTGGCGTCCCATTCTGCGAGCAGCACTCTAAAAACAGTCCCTTTTGAACATCGCTAGTGGGTGTATGGAATCATCAAGTGACTCCTGTGTAGAAAGGTTTAGCGAGATTTTTATCCTTTGACACAGCAATCTCACTTCTAGGAATTTCGCCTGAGTATATCCTTCCACAGATGTGAAACAACATATGTACGAGGTTATTCACTGCAGCATTATTTGTAGTAGCAATATATTGGATATAACCTCACTGACCATTCACAGGGGACCTGCCAGCCATCTTTAGAAAGAGTAGGGAGATCTTTACAGGCTCACATACAACGATTTCCTTGGCTATATTATTAAGTGAAAAATGCAAGGTACAAGAGAGTTTATATAATATACTACCTTTTGCGTAAGAAAGAAAAGAGAATGAACATATGTACTTATTTTTACACAAAGACACAGAATAAACCAGATGCTAAGAAAAATGATTACAGAGAAGGGGTAGGTAGAAATAAGGTCAACTGAACATGGATGGGGGTAAGACTTCTCTGAGTATCTCCCAGCATAGTATTCTTAAATGACCTTACTAAGATACAATTCACTACATAAAGTTCACCCTTGTAAGTGTACACTTCTCATGGTTTTTATACACCCACAAAGGTTTTCATCAATAACCACCATCTAACACAGAATACTTTCATCAATCCCAGAAGAAACCCCATACCTATTAGCACTTACCCCTTGACTTACCTTCACCAGCCCCTGGCAATCACGAATATACTTTCTGTCTCTATGAATTTGCCTATTCTGGATCTCCTTATAAATGCAGTCTGTGTCTGACTTTTCTCACTGAGTATAATGTGCTCAAGATTCATCCAGGTTGTAGCATGTGTCAGTACTTCATGCCTTTTAATAGCTCCATGATATTCCACTGAATGGATATACCACATTTTCTTTCCTCATTCAGTAGTTTCATGGACATTTGAGTTGCTTGCAATTTGGGGTTGTTATGAACAATGAGATTATGAACTTTCACGTACAACTTTTTCTGTGTTTCATAGTTCTTGAGTATATATCTAGTATACACCTGGAATTGCTGGGTCATATGGTACTACTGTGTTTAAAATGTTGAAGAACTGCCAAACTAGCGGTGTATAAGGGTTACAGTTTCTCCAAATCGTCACCAACAATTGTCATTTTCTGTCTTTTTGACTGTAGCCGTTCTACTGTGTGTGAAGTGATATCACACTGTGGTTTTGATTTGCATTTCCCTATTCCCTAATGGTTGTTGTGGTTAAGCATCTTCTTAGGGGTTCCTTGGTCAGATCTATATCCTCTTTGGAGAAAAGCCTATTCCGATCCTTTGCCCAGTTCTTAATTGAGTTATTCATCTTTTTCACTGTTGACTTATAAGGCCTCTTTATATATTCTGGATAAAAGTCAGGTACATGATTTACAAGTGTTTTCTCATCTTCAGGGGAGGTTCCATAAGGTTGTCTTTTCACTATCTTGATAGTATCCTTTGAGGCACAAAACTTTTTCATTTCGATGATGTCTAATTTGTCGATTTTTATTTGGTTGCTTGTACCTTTGGTGTCATAGTTAAGAATACATTACCTAAACCAATGTCAAGAAATTTACTCGTAAGTTTCCTTGTAAGGTTTTTATACTTATACCCCTTACATTTAAGGTATATGATCCATTTTGAGAGGGTTGTTCTATATCGTATGAAGCAGGGGTTCAAATTCACTGTTTTGCATGCGGGTGTGCAGTTGTCCCAGCACCACATATCGAAGAGACTATCCTTTTCCAATTTGACTGTCTTTTCACTCTTGTTGAAAATCGATTGACCATAAATGCATTTATTTCTAGACTCTTAATCCTATTCCATTCATCTTTATTTCTATCCTTATGTCTGTATCACACTGTCTTTTTAAAAAATATCAACATGTATGGAACTGGAAGGTATTATGCTAAGTGAAATAAGTCAGAGAAAGACAGATATCATACATTTTCACACTTGTGGGGAACCTAAGAAACTTAACAGAAGGCCATGGGGGAAGGAAAGGGGAAAAATAGTTAAAAACAGAGAGGGAGGGAGGCAAACCATAAGAGACTCTTAGGTACAGAGAACACACTGAGGGTTGATGCAGGGGTGGGGGAGAGGGGGACATGGGTGATGGGCATGGAGGAGGGCACTTGTTCAGATGAGCACTGGGTGTTGTATGTAAGGGACACATCACGGGAATCTACCCCCCAAAACCAAGAGCACACTGTACACACTGTATATTAGCCAATTTGACAATAAATTATATTTAAAAAATAAAAGTAAATTAAAAAATTTTTTTAAATTTATAAAATAAAAATAAAAATATTCATTTATTTGTTTTTGAGAGACAGAGAGAAAGGTAGCATGTGCGCATGAACACGTGAGGGGGAAAGAGAGAGAGAGAATCCCAAGCAAGGTCTGCACTGTCAGTGCAGTTTCAAACTCATGGAACCGTGAGATCATGACCAGAGCTGAAATCAAGAGTCAGAGGCTTAACTGACTGAGCCACCAAGGCACCCCTGTACCACACTGTTTTGATTACTCTTGATTTATAGTGAGTTTTGATCAGAAAGTGTGAGTCTTCCAACTCTTTTCTTCTTTTTCAGATTGTTTTGACTTTTCCAGACCCCTTGTATTTCCATTTGAGCTATAGTGTCTGCTTATTAATTTTTGCAAAAATGGCAGCTGGGATTGGTAAGGATTTCATTGACTCTGAAGATCATTTTGGGAAGTACTGCCATATTAATATATTAAATCTTCCAATCCGAATCTTAGGATGTCTTCTCATTTATATAGGTCTTTAATACCTTTCACAGCTATTTTCATTCCAGCTTTTAGTCAACAAGTCCTGTACTTCCTTGGTTAATTTTATTCCTAAGGATTTGATTTGATTTTAATTTTTTTTAAGTTTTACATTAAAATTTTTTTTCTAACATTTTACTTATTTATGAGAGAGAGAGAGAGAGAGAGAGAGAGAGAGAGAGAGCGAGCATGAGCAGGGAAGGGTCAGAGGGAAAGGGAGACACAGAATCTGAAGCTGGCTCCAGGCTGCAAGCTAGCTGTCAGCACAGAGCCCAACACAGGGCTCGAACCCATGAACCATGAGATCATGACCTGAGCCGATGCTGGACACTTAACCGATGGAGCCACCCAGGCACCCCAGGACTTCATGTTTTGATGCTATTGTAAATGAAATTGTTTTCTTAATTTCATTTTCTGATTTGTTATCGCTAATGAATAAAAATATTGTGGATGTTTGTATATTGATCTTGTATCCTAAAACCTTGCTGACTCATTTATTACTTCTAATAGTTATTTTTAGCAGATTACTTAGGACTTTATATATAAAAGATACCATCTTCTATGTATAGACAGGGATAGAAAATATAGTTTACTTCTTCCTTTCTGATATGAATGCTTTTTATTTTTTTCTTTGCTTAATTGCCCCTTCTTGAACCTCCAGTCTAACATTGAATAGAGGTGGTAAGTATGGACAACCTTGTCCTGTTCCTGATCTTTAGAAGAAACGTCCAGTATTTCATCATTGAGTACAATGTGCAGTTTTTGTAGATGTCCTTTATCAGGTTGAGAACGATTCCTCTTATTCCTAGTTTATTCCTAGTTTTTGTTGATGGGGTGTTAAATTTTGTCAAATGCTTTTTCTGTCCCTATCAAGATTATCATGTGGTTTTTCACTTTATTTTATTGATATGGCATATTGCATTGATTGATCTTCATATGTTGAACCCACGTTGCATTCTTGAGGTAAGTCCCATTTAATGATGGTGTATAATCCTTTTTATCTATTGCTGGATTTGGTACTTTGATGAGGCTTTTTATGCCTATGTTCGTAATGGATATTGGCCTATAGTCTTCTTTATTGTGATGTCTATGTCTTTTTTTAATTATGAAAAAATTCAGATTTAGCCAGCTGGACTCCGTTTAGATGATCCAGTTTTGTTGGCAACAACCAAAGCATCATAGTCCAGAGCCAGTCAAATATATGCCTTCTTTTCTCCAATGGTCCTGATCAAGGTGTTGACCTTGGCTACATCAAAGTCATAGAGCTTCACAGGCTGTTTCATCTGGTGCTTGTTGTTCTTGACATCCACAATGAACATGAAGTGTGTTGTCTTCCATTTTCTTCATGGCTGACTCAGTAGTCAGGAGGAACTTGATGATGGCATAGTGGTCAAGCTGATCTCTCCTGGGGGTGTTCTTTCAAAGATATATGTTTGCCTTCAGAGATACAGTGTCTTGGGTCATTAGAAGGTAATGGATATTTTTGTGTGTGTGACTGTAGGCACCTTTTAGCACCACATTCTTGGCCTTCTAAACCTTTACTTTGCCTTCAGCTTTGGGAGAGGCAGGGGCTCCCTTCTCCACCTTTGGTATCCTCTTCATGAAAGAGCTATGTCTGGTTTTGATATCAGAATAACAAAGACTTCATAGAATGAATTGAGAAGAGGTCCCTCTTCTTCTTTTGTCTGAGAGCTATTGTGAAACTAAATGAAGCTATCTGGACCTGGGCTTTTCTTTGGGGATAGTTTTAATTTATTTTTATTTTTGTAATGTATTTTTAAAAATGTTTTTATGTATTTATGAGACACAGAGAGAGACAGCATGAGGAGGGGAGGGTCAGAGAGAGAGAGAGAGAGAGAGAGAGAGACAGAATCCAAAGCAGGCTCCAGGCTCTGAGCTAGCTGTCAGCACAGAGCCTGATGCGGGGCTTGAACCCACAAACCGTGAGATCATGACCTGAGCTGAAGCTGGAAGCTGGACGCTTAACCGACTGAGCCACCCAGGCGCCTCTGGGGATAGTTTTTAAATTACTAATTGAACCTCTGCTTTTTAAAGGTCTATTTGGATTTGTATTTCTTCTTGAGTTTCAGTAATTTGTACCTTTCTAGGAATTTATCCCTTTCATCTAAGTTATCAGCATATAATTGTTTATACTATTCTTTTTATTTCCAAATCCTTTTTTTTTTATTTCTATAAGGTTGATGATAATGTTCTTAATTTGATTTCTGATTTTAAAAATTTGGGTCTTCTCTCTTTTATGAGTGGTCAAAATTTGTCAGTTCTGTTGACCTGTTCAAAGAATCAACTTTTAGTGTCATTGATCTCTATTTTTCAACTTTCTATTTTATTCATTTCTGCTCTAATCTGTATTGTTTCCTCCCTTCTGCTTGCTTTAGGTTTAGTTTTCTCTTTCTCTTCTTGTTTCTTAAATTGGGAGATAAAGTTATTGGTTTGAGATCTTTCTTCTGTTCATATCGGTCTTCACAGCTATAAATTTTCATCTGAACACTGTTTTAGCTGTACTTTATAAGTTTGCTATGTTGTGTTTATATTTTCATTCATCTCAAAGTGTTTTACAATTTTCTTTGTGATTTCTTCTTTGACTTTATGGTTATGAAGGAGCATGTTGTTTAATTTGTACTCTTTTAATATAATTTTGACTTTTGAACCATGTAAATATCTGACATATCCAAAAGGTAGAGTCAAAAGAGATTTAAGAAAAGCAAATATTAAGTTGAATGCATACAAAAACAAATGATCCTAACTGTATCACATTGGTCACTTAATCACAAAAGATAGAATTCATGGAGATTGTGACTCTGACCAATCTCAGTTGGATATTTCCTAGGGGTATAAAAATCAGGTGATTATATAATTGTGGTTTGTTCTCATAGTTTTTATTTTTTTAATAATGTTTTATGTTTATTTTTGAGAGAGAGCAAGTGGGAGAGGAGCAGAGAGAGAGGGAGACAGAGGATCCAAAGCAGTCTCTATGCTGAGAGCAGAGAGCATGATGTGAGGCTCAAATTCACAAACCGTGAGATCATGACCTGAGCTGAAGTCAGATGCTTAACCAACTGAGCCACCCAGGCGCTCCTCCTATACTTTTACTTTTGTTTAATGTATTTGTCTGTGCTGTCCCCAGTACCATACTGTCTTATTATAGCTGTATAGTGGGTCCTGATACCTGATTGGGTAAGTTCTAGCTTTATTCTTTAAGGCTGCTTTGGACTTTTGCATTTCCATATAAATTTCAATATCAGCTTGTCAGTTTTCATAACAAACCTGCTGCAGTTATTTAAAAAATTTTTTTAGTTTATTTATTTATTTATTTTGTGTGTGTGAGAGAGAGAGAACAAGTGTGAGCAGAGGACAGGGAGAGGCCGAGAGAGAGAGAGAGAGAGAGAGAGAGAGAGAGAGAGAGAGAGAGAAATCCTCAGCAGGCTCTGCACTGTCAGCACAGAGCCCAGTGTGGGGCTCGAGTCCACAAACTGTGAGGTCATGACCTGAGCCAGAACCAAGAGTCAGCCGCCAAACCGTCTGAGCCACCCAGGCACCCCCAGCCGGCTGCAATTTTTATTGGTATTTCATTGACTCTATGAATCAAGGAGGAATGGACACATTAACAGTGCTTCCCACGAGGGCCCAGTGTGCAACGGTTGCAGACAGTAGTCTCCTTGCCAGTGTACGCAGCCGGTTGATTGCACGGGTTGTCCTCAGAGACCTTGGAGACAGCCCTTCCAGTGGATGTTGATGTCTGACCTCACACTACCTCCCATTCAGGCTCCAGACAGGTATGAGGTGTGCCTTTGGGAAGCCCCAGGGCACAGTGGCCAGGGACCACACTGGCCAAGTCATCGTGTCCATCTGCCCTAAGCTGCGGAACAAGAAGCATGTGATGGAGGCCCTACACAGGGCCAAGTTCAAGTTCCCTGACTGCCAGATGATCCACATTTCCAAGAAATGGGGCTTTACTGAGTTTAATGTAGATGAATTTAAAGACATGGTGGCTGGAAAGTGTCTCATCCAAGATGGCTTTGGGGTCCAATACATCCCTAATTGTGGTCCAACTTTGGACACATGGTGGGCTGTGCACTCATAAGAACCATGGCACGGCCCCTCTCCCTATTCATGCCCACCAATAAGTCCTACTTTCTGTCAAAAACAAGTGTTAACAATATTGAGACTCTAACCTACGAACATAGTATATTTCTGCTTTTACATGGTTTTCTTTAATTTCTCTCAACAATATTTTCTATTTTTCAGTGTAAAGATCTTCCAGATCGTTTGTTTAATGTATTCTTAGGTATTTGATGGATTTTAGGTGGTATTATAAATTAAAATTTTTTTTACTTATCCTGACCTATATAAATTAAATTGATTTTTACATTGTGATTTTATATCCACATTGTTAAATACGCTTATTAATTCACATTGCTTGTGGATTCTTTTCGATTTCCTAAGTACACAATTGTGTGTCGTGTAAATGCTAGTTTTTTATTTCTTCGTTTCGACTCCTTATGCCTTTTATATGTTTTCCTTGCTTGATTAAACTGTCTGGACCTCCAGGACAGTGTTAAATAGAAGTGTTGCTAGCATATATCCCTGTCTTACTCTTGGTCTCAGGGAAAAATTTAAAAGTAACAATTTAAATAAAAAGATCAATGATTTTTTTGGTAATTACTACTTACTCAGACTAAGAAAGTTGCCTTTTCTTCCAAGTTTGCTGTTGTTTTTAAAGTCAAATGGGAGTACAATTTTATTAAATGCCTTTTCTGCATCTATTGAAATGATCACATAATTTTCTAGAGTTTTCCTGTTAATATGCTAAA
>PJEM01012975.1:0-36608 GCA_004023845.1 Helogale parvula
CTCTCCCCGCACGGGGACTCCCAGGGTGGGGCGACTTGGCGATGGCCGTGGGGGCAACCAGGGGTGCCAATTAAGTGACTTTATACAGGTTTTCCTGATGCTCTTGGCTCTTTTTTCGAGGTGTTGGAAGAGAGCGAGCTTTTCAGACGTGCTTGGGAGCGGGACTGGGTGGGGGTGGACACGGATCCACAAGTCCATGTCGGCCTGCACTGGCACATCCGGCTGCCCGGGTCAGCCCCTAGGAGGCCCCCAGCGTCTGCCCCTGCTGCGGTCTGTCTGCTACCTCCGGGAATTTCTCAAGAACGGCTTTCCCTGGTGCGTGTGTGTGTGTGTGTGTGTGTGTGTGTGTGTGAGGAGCTGGAGTTGCTGTTTCAGGCGTACCCACGCAGCGGTGGGCTGATCCGAGCCGCCGCCTGTACCCCGGCTCATTGCTCACCGCCCCCACCCCCCGACTCCCCACCTGCAGTTTGGGTTCCCACTTACACAACTTCCATGAGTTACATTAGTTACACAGATTTTTTGTTGTTGGTGGTGGTTGGTTGGTATTTGTTTCATAAATACAAATCGCAAACGTGATTCTGATATGCACAGATTTATCTAGTGTTCCTTCAGGGGAAAAGCTCCAATTCTTTCCCAAAGTTACCAGCATACGCTCTAACTGAATCCAGCTTGCCTCTGTGGGTTGGTCCTCTCTTTCAGTGGCTAGTTTTTCCTACAACCATTGACTGGTCTTGATGTTAGAAGTAAGCAGCTTGAATGCTTTTTGCAACTTCCACTGATTATAGAAAGGGGCTGGGTGCTGCTGCTCCCAGAAACATAGACTGCCTTGGGGCGCCTGGGTGGCTCAGCCGGTTAAGTGCCTGACTTCAGTCCGGTCGTGATCTCAGGGTTCACGAGTTCCAGCCCCGCGTTGGGCTCTGTGCCGACAGCTCAGAGCCTGCTTCTGATTCATGTCTCCTTCTCTCTCTGCCCCTTCCCTGCCCACACTCTGCCTTTCTCTCAAAAAAAAAAAAATTAAAAAATTGTTTAAAAAAAGAAAAAGAAAAAGAGATGGCTTGCCTCTGGCCTCCCTGCCTCCTTGCGTCTTGGCACCAGGGCTTCTGGAACTTGGTCACACCTCCCTCCTGCGTAAGTGTTGGCTGGCCACATGGCCACCCGACATCCATCCATAATCTTGAGCTTGCAGCCCGGCCGTGGCCTCCTGCTGTGGGTCTTTTTTTTTGCTATTTTAAAGTACAGGGGTCTTGAGGTAGGGTCCCCTTCCTAAGGAGAGAGAAAAAAAAGGAAAGAAAACTTCAAGGTCACCTGACTATGCGTCTATGTGACAACATCCCTCATGACCTTGTAAACTAAGACTACTTAATCAGACTGCATGTTTGTGTGTGTTACCGTATATGAGAGACACAGAAATAGAAAATGTGGAAAAAACTGCGTTCGGTGCTCAGTTCTTCGGGTACGAACCCAACTGAGCAGCGTCAGCATGAATAAAGTTACTTCCTGGAAAGAAAAGCCTTAGTGTCACGACTCTGCAAAAATCTGGCTGCACTCTTAATATTATTATACAGGTAGGCTGAGGCCAACAGATGAGGATGTGGCCACCATCAGGGAGATAGCTGTTGGGGATGCCTGGGTGGCTCAGTCCATTAAGCCTCCGATTCTTGATTTGGGCTCAGGTTATGGCCTCAAAGATTCGTGGGATGCAGCCCTGCATCATGCTCTGTGCTGACAGTGTGGAGCCTGCTTGGGATTCTCTGTCTCCCTCTGTCTCAAAAATAAATAAATAAGCATTAAAAAGAAAGAGAGAGAGAGAGAGAGGCAGCCGGGACACTCAGTTACCCAGGGCAAGGCGAGCATGGCTGCACATGGCCCCCTGGGGAAGCCCTTGGTCTTCAGGAGGCAGAGGGACCGGGGATATGTGGGCAAGGCCTTTACTGCCCTCTCTGCAGGACAGGGGAGGTGAGGCCCAGGTGGCAGGCTCAGGCTTGGCCAGTTTGAGTATTTTAGCGGGTTGCGGGGTGCAGGGGCTGTCCCATTGTCTGGCACCTGCTGGGCGATGAGGGCACAGGAATGATGTTAGGGGAGGCAGTCCTTGGCCCCTGAGCTATGGGTTGGTGAGTTTGTGTATGAAAGGCATGCTCCTGGGGGAATTGTTTCCTGTCTGTAAGAACTGGTTAGCCCTGGGCTGGGGCAGTCCTCTGGGGTGTAAGGGGGGGGCCATAAGACCCCAGATGTCAGGGCATCAAGCAGAAGCTAGAAGGCCAAGTGCTTCTAGGACTTGCTCTGATCTTCTGTTACGGAGGTCAAGTCTCCTTCCTTCCTCAGGGGGCCACCTCTGTGGGTTTCCAGGGCTGGGACAACCCTGGGTCCCCCTCTCGGCTTCTTCGAGCCTGCCCATAAACCCTTGGACTTTGGGAAGTTCCCCCTGCAAGCCTGAGATGGCCTGCAGCAGCTGAGAAGGGACCAAGTGGTCTGCGGCATACCGCCCAGAGCCTAGTTCTCTGGGGACTTGACGGAGGTCAGAATCGGAGGCCTCCGCTCAGGATACACCACTGACGCCCACGTTCCATCTCCCTCAGACTTGCTTTCTCTGGAGATATGACTGTCGTCCACACGGTCCGGCATGCAATTCTTGGAGAGTTTAAGACTCCGGTGTCCCAAACTGGAGCCAGGAAGGAAGTATGCTAGTGTTCTTGCCTGCCTTCAGGGATGGAGAGTGGCACGGCCTGATTTCGTTCTCCCCAAAACTCATGTTGGAGCCCCACCCCAGGACCTCAGAGTGTGACTGTATTGGGTAATAGGGTGGTGAAGGTGAATGAGGTCATAAGGTAGGTCCCAAGCCGACAGGACTGGTATCCTTACAAGAGGAGATCAGGACACAGGCACAGAGAGACGACCTCGTGAGGACGCAGGGAGAAGGTGGCCATGTACACGCCAAGGAGAGGCTTTGGGAGGAAGCAGTCCTGCCCAAGCCTGGACCCCAGACTCCCCCTCCTCCAGGACGGGGAGATAATATACAACTGTTTTTGAGCTGCGTGGGCTGTGGTGTTTGTTACACAGCTTGAGCTGACTGAGACAGGATTTAAGTTTTATAGGAAATTCGAGAGGTGGGTCTTGAGTCCGAAGGATGGGCAGGGTCCAGAGCAGCCCCTTTAGAGCCTGAGTCAGACCCTTTTGTAATAAACCCCTCATCCAGCAAGTGGAACGTTTCCCTGAGCTCTGTGAGCCCTCCAGCACATTCATCAAACCCGAGGAGGGGCCGTGGGAACCTCTGATCTGTCACCCGCGGGTCAGAGCACAGGTGACACCTGGCCTTGGGGTTGGCGTCTGAAGAGGGAGTGGTCTTCTGGGACAGAGTCCCGAGCCTGTGGGTCCACACAGATAGGGTCAGAGCTGAGTTGCAGCATAGGCCCTGATGAGGTTTACTGGGGTGACAGTGGGTTCGTGGGGTCTGGAGCCGATGGCCAAGAAAGAAATCTTGAAGACATCTTTGGTGCAAAAAGGTGATTTTATTAAAGCACAGGGACAGGACCTGTGGGTAGGAAGAGCTGCACTGGGGGGTAATGGGTAACTGATTCTGTACCCTCAGGTTGAGAGGGGGGTCATGCAAGTAAGCCTCCAAGGTACTTTGGAAGCAAGGTTTCCAGGAACTTGAGGGGCTGCCTGTTGCTAGGGAAATGCCATTTATTTAGTAAAACCTCAGCCGTGAGACCCTTCGGATGTATATCAGTGGCCATAAGCTTGGAGTATGATTGCCAGCACACAGCTCGGGGCAGCTGAGATAAAGGACGGAGACTCACAGGATTCGGGGCCCAAACTGGTACCGGTAGTTAGAGCTTCCCTGAGCCTTTCTAGAAGGATTATTCTGTCGCCCTGTGGTTTACTCTGGCCATTTTATTCTAATTTATGGGTTTGGATCCACTGCCTCCTGACTTCCAGTAGGCAGACTTGTGATGTCCACTTGGCAGAAAGACAGTGACAATCCTTTGGGGCTAGAGGCATCGCTGCTGAACCCCCAGAGTCACCGGGATAGCTTGGGGCCCAGACTCTCTGGAAACCCTAACTATGGTTCCTGGGGCAGAGGAGCATCCTCCACCAGTGACCTCTTCGGCCTGGTGAGCAAGAGGGACCCTGTCCACCCTCCCCCCAGCTGAAGTGTCTTTCCTCCAGAGGTGAGACTGTCTTCCTTGTACTGAGACAGCATCTAGTATGGCAAACCAGTGTTGGGTCATTTCTTCACCCCTGCCCTCCTCGCTCCGCCCCCCAAGTCCAAAGATTTGCTCAAAGATCTTCCCACCAGGGCCGGAAGGGACAAAGGGTGCAATTCTCTGTCCCACAGAGGGACACTGCCGAGAGCTGGCCAGTGGGTCGTCCCAAGGAGTTCGCGGTGCCCAGGCAGTGGATGCAGGTGGAGGGGGCGGGTTTTAAGGGTCCCAGCCAGCAGGGGGCGGATGGGGGCTCAGGGTCCTGGCCAGCGGGGTGGGGGCGGGGTGCCCGGTGCGGGGGACAGCGGGAAGCGGGGAGCGGGGGGCGGGCAGAGTCCCAGCTAGAGCGGGGGGATGTGGGGGGCCGCGGGGATCAAGGTCCCAGCCAGCGGGGGGCCGACGGGTCAGGGTCCCAGCCGGCGGGGAGTAGAGTCCCGGCCGCACCGAGGTCACCGGGCGGCGAGGCCCCTGCCCCGGGTCCCGCAGCCCCGCCCTCAGAGTTCAGACCCGGACTCTCGGAAGCACGCGTCGCCGGGCAGCGAACGCAGGGAAGGGTGGAGCGGGTCCTCGCGGGAGAGCGCGCCCCCAGGCGTCCCGCCTTCGCCTCGGCGTTTCCACTTTCTCTGGCTCTTCCGGTCCCGCCTACGTCCTCCCGGGTCCCCTCAGGGCCTCCCTTCCGCACCATTTTGCGTCTTGCCCCGCTAGCACCGAGGAACCGCTGTGCAAATCTATTGCAGTGAGGCCGTGGGGTGCATCGGGCGGTGGTTCCGGGGAGCGCGTGCGGCGCCGGGGCTCCGGCGGCCGCTGGGACCTTTCCGCTCTGCGTCCTTGGGAGGGTGGTGCTTTCCGTCCTTTTCCTGCCGGCTGGGAGGTACCGTTCCCTGCTCCCACCTGGCCCACCCCGCCTGATGTATCATGCTGGGCAATGAAAGTTAACTACCTCCGGTTCCTTTTCCTCCTGCCAGGTGTGACACTTGCAGAGTCAGATTTTTTTTTTTTTTTTTTTTTTGAGACAGACAGAGCGTGAGTGGGGGAGATACAGAATCCTAAGCAGGCTCCAGGGTCTGATCAGTCAGCACAGAGCCTGATGCGGGGCTCGAACCCACAGGCAAGGAGATCATGGCCCGAGTGGAAGTCTGATGCTCCACTGACTGAGTCACCCACGCGCTCCAGACTTTCTCTTTTTAAGCAAACTCTACAGTGAACTCATGATCCTGAGATCAAGAGTTGCACACTCTACCGGCTAAGCCGGTCAGGTGTGCTCCGCTTTTTTTTTCTTTATTTTTTTAACATTAAAAAAATACTTTAAGACAAAGAGGGTGTGGGAAGGTCAGAGGGAGAGAGAATCCCAAGCAGGCCCCTTGCCCCACGCAGGGCTCAATTTCACGACTCTGGTATCATGACCTGAGCAGAAATCAAGAGTGGGATGCTCAGCCCCCAGAGCCCCCTCCTCCAGCGCCCCCCTGAATCATCTCTTCTTAAACACCTGGTGTCTTCAGTCATTTCCCCAGGTGCATAGCTGACCATGTCTTTACCATCTGTCTGGACACCCTGGTTTATGAGAACAGAACTTAACTTAGGGTGACCCCAAATGCCATAAAACACATATCAAACACACAAGTTAGACGTGGGGGTAACTATTTCCTGTAGTGAAAAGTGTAGGGGAGGAAAAACCTTTTTCCTCTACCCTTCTTGGGTTCATTGGCTGGGGGCCCCCAGAATTAGACTGACCAAAAAAAAAAAAGGTTAAGGACAGAAAATGTTTATTAATGTCTCTGGGCACAGCACTTAAAGGAGAGGGATGATGGGATAGTGTGAGTGGAGCCTCTGATCTATAGCCACTCCTTCAGAAGCACCAGTGAAACCTGGACATGGCATCTGACCTTGGGAGAAGTCTTGTAGGACTGAGCCCTTCACCTGTGGGTCTGACACTGTCCCTGGGTAGGACTGAGTTAAAACTGTACAACACGCAGCTGGTGTTAGAGAATTACTTGATGTTGGGGGAACCTCTCCCTCCCCCCCCTCCCCCACTGGAATTTGGAGCAGATCCAAGGGGTTATGAAACAATGTTTGTGATTTCTCATTTCCTCCAAGTCTCTCATGCACACATTTTCACAACGATGGCTACTATGATTTGCTCATTCTCTATTATTGGACCTTGGAGGTTTTTGGTTTTTTCCCCAAGTAGGGATGGGACAAACATTTCTCCAAAACAAACCAAATCAGGAAAGCCTTTATTTCTATTTTGGGCTATTTTAATAGAACATTAAAAAAAAAAGGAATTCCAATGTTAAGAACAAATCTGAAGGTCCATATTACTACACCGTCTCCCAGAAGCAATATTTGCAAAATCAGGGTTTTGGGAGGTCTGCTACCTTACTTAGTAAAAAAAGTCTTATGTTCCTATTTCCTTTTTTAAACCCTTTACTTATTTCTGAGATAGCAAGAGAGTGAGCTTGAGCAGGTGAGGGTCAGAAAGAGAGGGAGAGAGAGAATCCCATGCAGGTCAGCGCTGTCAGTGCAGAGCCTGATGCAGGGGCTTGAACTCATGACCTGTGAGATCATGACCTGAGCTGAAATCAAGAGTCACACATTTAACAGACTGAGCCACCCAAGTGCAGCTGTTCGTATTTCTTAATAACTGGTCAGAGTGGTGTATTTTCCCTTTCACGTCGATTCAGCAGTGGTGTGTGTGAACTGACAAATCCCAGGGGGGTGGGCAGTGTTTCTCCGTTGTATTTTTCTGTACTATATTTTATGAACTCTGTATTATTTGTGGCTGAAAATTTCCTGCGTGGCTATTTACCTTGATTGCTCCTGATTTTTTTTACACTTTCTCATGGAGTTTGCTCAATTTCTTTCTCTCTTTTCCTTCCTTCCCCCCTCCCTCTTTCTTTTCTTTCTTTCTTTCCTTTTTTCTTTGTTCTCTCTCTCTTAACTTTTCTCTCCACTAAGTTCTTAATTTATCCGACGAATCAGGTAAGCTGGGCTTGAAGCCCTCTTCTAACCGTTACTCCACAGAACTAAGCCTTGTTTACTAGTCACACCTCCCACTGCCCATTGACTACATTCTCAAGTCCAGGCCACATTTTTACAAACACACAAAAATGGAAACCAATGTAGCTCAGAAGATTTAGCACTCATAAGGAATAACAGACTAATTTTTTTTTAAATTTAGAAGTTATGCTAAAATTAGCAACACAAGAAACAACAGGTGTTGGTGAGGATGCAGAGAAAGAAGAACCCTTGCACTATTGGTGGGAACACAAACTGGTGCAAGCAGTCTGGAGAACAGTATGGAGGCTCCTCAAGTTAAAAATAGAACTACCCTACTACCCAGCAACGACACTGCTAGGTATTTACCCAAAGGACACAAAAATACAGATTCAAAGGGTACAGGCACCCCAGTATTTAAAGCAGCATTATCAGGAATAGTCAAATTACGAAAAGAGGTCAAGTGACCAACCAGGGATGAATGGATGAAGATGTGGTATGTTATATACATACACACACACACACACACACACACACACACACACACACGAGTGCAACGGGATATTACTCAGCCGTGAAAAAGACTGATGCTTGCCACTGGTAACGCGAATGGAGGTAGAATGTATTAGGCTGAGTGAAACAAGCCAGTCAAAGAAAGACAAATATATGATTTCACTCCTATGTGGAATTTAAGAAACAAAACAGACGAACATATGGGAAAGGGGTTTGTTTGGGAGAAACACACCACAAGACACTTAAATACTGAGAACAAACTGAGGGTTGATGGAGGGAGGTGGGTGGGAGGTGGGTGATGTGTATTAAGGAGGGCACTTGGGATAAGCAGTGGATGTCATTATGTAAGTGGCGAATCACTAAATCTTACTCCTGAAACCAAACTGCACTGTATGTTAATTAAAATTTAAATAAATTAAAGCAATAAAAATTATGTAGTGCTAAATTACAGTGATTTTTATAAAAAGCGTTGCTTTTAAAATAACAACGAAACAGATAGCTCCTCCTCTCAATTCCCGGCCCCCCGCTCCCACCCCTCCACAAAGAAATGCTAACAAGTGTCCTGGGATTTGTAGCTCCGGGTCCTCTGGGATCTTCTCGGTCTGAATCAGGGAGAACTCCCAGGCTCCGGATTCCTCTAAGCCTAGGGACGCCCGGGAGAGGGAACCGCAGTCTCTGCGGGTAGGCTCACGCGGAGAGGTGCGTGCCCAGCCGCTGCACGGGGACAGGGCCCACGCAGGAGGGTGCGTGCAGGGCGGCTGCCTGCGGCGAGGTCCGCGCGTGGCACTTGCACGAGGAAAGGGCCCACGCGGGCCTGCGCTGGTCCAGCGGTTGCAGAAGGGGAGGGCCCACAGAGGCCGTTTTCCAGCCCCGCCCTGACAGCGCAGGGGCGGGGCGCTCGCAGCCCAGGTCCTAGCAGCTTACAAAAGAATATTAGAGTGTAGTCTTCATATACTAATATGACACTCTCTCACTCTTGTCCACGAGTCATTTAGGGGGAAGTAACCATCCTGATAAGACTTCAGGGTGCGAGGACGTGGGTAGGCCCGCGGATGGGAGAGTGAAGCGCACCGCTGCCAGGACCTGGGAGGGGTGGAGTACGTTGCTGTTAGGACCCGGGGTGCGCGGCGCGCACCACTGCCTGGACCTTTCCGGGGAGAGCGTCGCTGCCAGGACTCCGAAGGGGGAGGGGCGCGCATCCCTGCCAGGACCTTGTAGGGGGAGCACTGCTGCCAGGATCCCAAGGAGTGAAGCACACCTCTGCCAGGACCCTGCGTGGAGCGCACCGCTGCCAGGACCCTGCGTGGGGCGCCCCGCCGTCCCCGCCCCGCGCGTCCCCGTCGCCATCCTGGTCCCTGTCTCCCACTCTCCGGCCGCGGTCTCCATCCCAGTCCCCGCTCTCCGCCGCGTCTCGGGCCAGCCTCGCCCGCACGCCCTGGTCACCGTCCCTCCGCCCGCGCCCTCCCCGAGGGCCCCCGCCGCCGCCGCCCTGGCGCTCCCCGCGGGCCCCGCCGAGGCCGCCTGCGCCCTGTGCCAGCGCGCGCCGCGAGAGCCGGTGCGCGCCGACTGCGGCCACCGCTTCTGCCGGGCGTGCGTGGTGCGCTTCTGGGCAGAGGAGGACGGGCCCTTCCCGTGCCCCGAGTGCGCCGATGACTGCTGGCAGCGCGCCGTGGAGCCCGGCCGCCCGCCGCTCAGCCGCCGGCTGCTGGCGCTCGAGGAGGCGGCCGCTGCGCCCGCGCGCGACGGCCCGGCCTCCGAGGCGGCGCTGCAGCTGCTGTGCCGCGCCGACGGGGGCCCGCTGTGCGCCGCCTGCCGCATGGCCGCGGGGCCGGAGCCGCCCGAGTGGGAGCCGCGCTGGAGGAAGGCGCTGCGCGGCAAGGTGCGCGCGGGCGGCGACCTGTGCGCTGCCCGGCCCCGGCCTGGGGCCCCCCCCCCCCCCCCCCCCCCCCCCGACGGCTCCGTCTTCCCTTTCCCAGCCTCCGGACCGTGCTCAGCCGTCCGTCCTACACCCTCAGCGGGTGTCTTGTTTCCCAGCCCGAACCCCGGGGCCCTGCCCCCACACCTCCGCCGGTGTCGGGTTCCCCCTCTTCCCCCCAGCCTGAGTCCCTGTCCCCGGGTGGTGCTTAGCCTTCCTCTTATCCGCCCTTGGTTGGTGTCCTGTCCCTCATTCCCAACCCGGATTTCTAGTCCTAGAGGGTGCACTCCATTCTCCGGTGCCCAGCCCTCCATCCCTCCCGGATCCCCAACCCTCTGACGGTACCCTGTCTCCAACCCGGGTCCTCTACTCTGGATTGTGCTCGGTTACACATTTACCAGACGTTGCTCTGTACCCCCATTCCTTCTCCCCTGGACGGCGCCCTCTCCCCTTATCTGCCAGCCCTGTAAGGCGTCTGTGCCCGCCCCATTCGTGGACCGTATTCTTTCCCCACCTCCGACGCTCCTTCCCCTGAGCCCGGATTCACAGTTCCGCCCCTTCCTGCACAGTTTCCGAAGACTGTCCAGCTGCCGGCCCCAGCCCCGTAACTCACCGCACCTCATTGCCCCGCCTCCCGGGGTGACGTCACCGCCCGCTGGCTATGCTGTCCCTGAGGTTGCGTCTAGTGGGCCAGGCACTCAGCCTGGCTGTCTCCTGCTGTGGTCCAGTTTTCCCTGGAAAACGGTGTCCGACCGTTTTCCTACTGGCTCCCGTGACCCCCACGCCCTCGGTTCTGAAACCTTGGCTGTGCAGTGGACCATTGCATGGGAGTCCTAACCCTGAAGACAAACCTGGGTGCAGCTAGGCTCCGGGGACCGCTGTAGAGCTGGGGGCACAGTGTTATTTTAGAGAGTAAAGACAGGTCCTTTCTTGGTGCTGAGACAGTGTGGTCCCTGCCCATCAGAGGGGAGGGAGGAGAGAGCATGGCCGCAAACTATCAGGGCGTGGGTCCTGGGGTCCCTGTGAGCACTGGGCAGTGGCACTGGTGGGTGGTGGGCAGGGCTTGAACTGTGGCTGCAGCAGGTGGACAGGAGCTGGGCTCTGCTCCTGCTGGGGGACCCGAGGTGTAGGTCAGCACACCTTTGAAAGACCATGCTCCATTCCTCTGTTGGTGACGGTAACACTGGGGACCCCAGGGGATGGCCTTGTGTCTGGTTACCTGGTTATATTCTTAGCACACCCTTTCCTATCAGTGTTCCTTCTGGGGAGAGCTTAGCGGGGTTGCTGAGACCCCCTCTGGACCCTGCAGTCTGTTTATGCGAGCCTGACAGGGCACTACCACAGGCTTGCTGAGTCTGCCCTGGGACTGGGTGAGGGGACCCTGGACCTCTGACTGCACCCACCGGTAACCAGAGTGTCTTTCCAGGAGAACAAGGGGTCTGTGGAGATCATGCGGAAAGACCTGAATGACGCCCGGGACCTGCATGGCCAGGCTGAGTCCGCCGCGGCCGTGTGGAAGGCAAGTGTCCTCCGGCCCGGGGTCCGCCCAGGGAGAGGGTGCGGGCATGAACCTGGCCTCATTCGGCTGGGATGCAGCTGAGTGATGCGGGTTGTGCCTCAAACCTTTTCCCCTGGTGGGCGGAGGTGGGGCGGGAGGCCCCAGGGTTAGCCCTGGGACACAGCTTCCCTCCCTGCTGCCCGCCCGCCCTGCAGGGACATGTGATGGACCGCCGGAAGAAGGCCCTGACGGACTACAAGAAGCTTCGGGCCTTCTTTGCCGAGGAGGAGGAGCGTTTCCTGCAGGAGGCGGATAAAGAGGAGGGGTCCCCAGAGGACGAGGACGCAGATGCTGCTGAGCGCTTTGGGTCCCTGCTGCAGGCTGTCTCGGAGCTGGAGAGGAGGCACCGCAATCTGGGGCTCAGCATGCTGCTGCAGGTGGGCCCCCGTTGTGTCCGAACCCCAGGGGAGGGTGCCGGGGGCAGGCGGCAGCAGGTGCCTGGGGCCCTGTGACCTGGGTGTTCTCACAGCAGCTGCCTCTCTCCTGCCACCCCTGCCCCTCTCCCTGCAGTGATTACCTGCCCTCTGCTGGCTCCAGGCGGTAACAGCTCCATCCACCCTGGCCTGGTGCCCAGCAGCTCCTCCGTCACCTCCTCCTGGACCGTGGCGACCTTCGTCCCCGAGGGCCTGCACCGAGGTGCACACGCAGGACGCATACCACAGGTGGCCGCCTTGGGAGGGCCAAGACTGCAGCGGTGTCCCTGTTCCCTCGCCCTGTGGGTATTCATGATCCCCAGACCGTAACCATTTTACCATAGAGACCTGTAGTGGGGGTGCCGTTGACCCCAGTGTATCACCACTCTTCATAAAGCTCTTGTCGCTGCCACTGAGTCTCATTGGCCCGGGATTTCTGTGGCCTGCGGCTGTCCCTGGGCAACCCAGATTGTGCAGGCCTGGCACCTGCCCCATTTAAATGCCACCCATGATGGGGCTGTTGTGTTGGACATGCAGACCAGACCCTTTGCACATGCGTGGGGTATCCAGTGTGGATTAAATTTGGGGTGTACGTGCATGGAAAGGGCGGGGAGGGCGGGCTGGAGCTCCCCACAGCATCCATCCTGGGGCAGAGGACCAGTGTGGGTGCGGGTCACCTCCAGGCCCGCACGCCGACTCTGTGTTTCCTCACGCTCTGCCTCTGGCTCCATTTGCTTCATGTTTTCTCCCAACAAACAACAGTGGCAAAGTTGTGACTTAGTGCTAGCACCATCGTGTACATTAGTGCAGGTGACAGTGACACAGCACACAAGGATGGGGACGTGGGGTCCCAGAATGTTGACACAGGGCCGGTAAGGATGGCTGAGGCTGGGAGCCTTCATGGATCGTGCGGATTTAAGGTCTACAGGTGCGTTCCCACATTGCCAGCCAGAGCCCCGGTCTCTGAGAGTTTGGGTGTGTTGGGGCTCACAGAGCCCAGGAGAGGGCTTGCTCCGCCGGGTTGCTTGGAGTCCCTCTGCCCATCTGCCTTCTTCATGCCCAGAGGGTCTCCAGGGACGTGCTGTGTCCACAGTGCGGCACGCCGGGAGCTCCCGCGGATGAGACTTCTCCCCGATGGGCTCCCCACCTCCGCTGAGTGACCCTGGCCAGCTGCCTGCCTGCCTCTTCCTCCTTGGAGACCTTCTGGGAGACGAGCAAACCCTAGGACCAGGGCCAAGTAACCCTGATAAGTGATCCTGGCTCCTCAGATACAGGGGGCGCTAGAGGCCTCCCGGCTCTAGATGTGGGGGTGGGCGTCGGGAGGGCACCAGGGGGAGCCCCCCTGGCTTGTGCCCGGCAGGCCGAGAACATTCCAGTGCGGATGGCCTGCGGCTCCAGGCAGGCCCACTACCCACTAGGCAGCACCTCCGAGCGCCCTGCCGGCCTCCAGGGCCTCACAGCGCGCCCCCACCGCCTGCTCCCCGCTGACCGTCCGGCGCCTCTATTCCCCCCGGGATAGTGTTGCTCCTCCAGATGTCTGCACGGCCGAGCTGTCCTCTCGCCTTCGAGACTGCGCTCGAACTGTGCGGTGGCTTCACAAGCCCCTGTGTGAGGGGCAGGGCTCTGGTGTGAGCTCGGCTGCGCCACGGTCCCCGGTTCTCAGTAGGTTCGTGTGTGCGTCCTTTGGCGAGATCTAGGTCTGCGTCCACGCGGGGGCAAGGGTGAGGGGATCCAGGCAGGGCTCTGCCGGGAAGCCCAGAAGCGGTTTGTCTTCTGGAACACCAGTGACACTTGGAGGAAACTCGCTCCTTCGGGGCAGTGCCCAGATGCCTTTTTCTCCGGTCCCCATTATCCGTCCCGGGCGGTCCTGCTTGTTTCTAGTTTACGGGGTGCCGAGTCTACGGAGCAGAGCCACCCCCTGGGGTGACAGTTCGCACTCTGCGTGGGGGGCTGATTCACCAGGTGCAGGAAAGCAGTAGCAGGAGATGCCCACACCATTGGTGGTCAGGCCGGGGAGGTGGCGCTCCAGTTCAGTTAGGGCAGAAACGAGAACCCCGGATGATGTGAGTCAGGACGCCCTGAGGGAGTGTGGGCAGCCGCTGCTTGGGACAGTGGCCCAGAGAGTAAACTCCATAAACAGAAGAGGCAGGCCAGCTGGGAGGACAGAGGGGCCCCGCTCAGGCTTGGTGACTAGCCAGAAAAGCTGCCAGAGCACACAGAGGCTGTGGCACTCACGGTGACAGTTTATCACGGGTAGAGAAGGCAGGTTAAGGGTAGCCGAAGTGAGAGGTGGGGAGCAAAGTCCAGTAAAAGTGCCCCACAGGGAGATGCTGTGGAGTCCCGCTGCGGACCAGAGCTCCTGCCCCGCGGCCCATGGTCAGACCACCTGGAGCGGCCCAGGGCCCCTGGGCGCACAGGCATTCTTAGCAGGCAGGCACCCCAGGGGTTCGGTTCCCAGCCTGGACTACACTATCCTGCCTCACCGCACTCCAGGGAGCCTTGGATGCCAGCATGTTCTGGGGGGCGGTGCACCTCGGACAGTCAAGGAACCTTGTAATGTTGAGAAGTTTGGGTGTGACCCGGGTCCCCTTACTGAGAGGCCGGCTGCTAGTGTGGGGCTGTGCGGTGGAGCTGGTCCTGCGGAGATGTGCACAGGGGATGCCCCAGCCCGACGGCCTGCCCAAGACGCGCTGAGATGTCTGGGGAGAGACCCGGCTGCTGATGGTGTCCCGGATGCAGCTGTGGCGCCTGAAGGGTGGGCTGTGCAGACCTGGGCACTGATCCCCACCCTCTCCCCATGGGTGCTGGGGGTTCCGCGGTAGGGTGGGGGTCATAGCACGAAAATATTGTCAATGCTTTCCTGCCACTGGCAAGCAAGGGTGGGGCACCCGTGCCTGGAACGGTTCCTTCAGGTGACCTGCTCAGGCTTAAACAAAATGTCTCTTCTGCTCAGCCAGGCGTTCCATGGCCAGAGTTAATGCAGGATTGCACTGTCAGCTGACGTCGGTCATACAGGACGATGCAGGAAGCTCCTGCAGATCAGGAAAAGTCCGGAGTAACAGTGTTGAAGACCTGCGGGGGGGCGGGGCAGGTGCAGGAGAGGAGCCAGAAGGCTGCGAAGCCCAGGGAGAAAATGCTCACTCAGTAGTGCCTGGAAGTCACACTGTCGGTTGGGGAAGGGCATCTGAGCGCCTCTCCCCGCTTCCCCCTGCACCCCTGCTCTCTGCCTCGTTCTGTGGTTTCAGCTCCCAGATGTTCTGAGAGTTAGGGCTTAGTGACCATGGAGCCAGCAACCCTGCTTACAGATGTCCTGTTGCAAAGATATCTTCCCCAGGCCCACGGGGGGAGGCATGCGCCGGCATTCGATGCTCTGTCATCTTGGGGGAGGGGGTGGGCAGGGCAGACACCGGTGCCAGCAAGGGGGAGGTGGGAAGTCAAATGGTGACGGAGGCCACGGATAGGCAGGGGTCCTGGGGACACAGGAGCTACACACAGGGGAACTTGGACTGGCTTGGGGCACCATGGTGAGAGACAAGAATAAGAAAATTAAGTATAAGACGGCACTGTTGGGGTGCCTGGTGGCTCAGTCCGTTCTGATGTCAGCTCAGGTCATGGTCTCACTGCTCTCAGGAGTTCGAGCCCTGCGTCTGTGCTGACAGCTTGGAGCCTGGAGCCTGTTTTGGATTCTGCCTCTGTCTCTCTGCCCTTCCCCTGCTCTGCTCTCTCTCAAATATAAAATAAGACATTAAAAAAAAAACCCAGAGGACAGCACTATCACCGAAATCTAAAATGTGTGCATGCAGCACAGTTCACAAACAGATGAGTGACACCTGTCTGAGTAGGTTCCTGGGGGGTGCTGGGGAGTCAATGAGGATAAAGGAAGTGACAGCACAGCAGAAGAAAAGGTACCAAGGTGGCCCAGTAGAGACTGGTGTGTGTGGGGGGGCTCCCTACGTAACTCAGAACTTCATGCCTGGGAAGAAAGTCGGGTTCCAGGATGGTGTAAGTCCTTAGGATTTCTGTAGCTGGCTCCTCAGTGTGTTTGGGGGAGGGGGTCCTGAGAAGCTTTTGGGAAATGACAACGGTGCACATCCTGGAAGGCGCTGGGGACTGCAATAAATGAACACAGAATACTGATTTTAAAATGCAAGTGCGCCGGTCCAGACTTACAGGTGCCGCGTGTCTCTCTGGCCCAGGACTCCCCATGCAGATTTCTGGGGACTTCCTCTGCCCTTCCCTTTTGGAATACTTCTTTTTCCTTCTTTCCTGTCTTGAAGACTCCAGGCTGGGCAGGGGCCCCTAGAGGCAGCTGCTTCCAGAAGCTCCCTGCCCTGGGCCTCCCTCCGGGCGCTCAGGTGCAGCAGGAGCCAAAGCTGCTGTCCCCAGAGCATCCCACGACCTGACACCGTGCGTGCGCAGCGTCTTCTCAGGGAAGGACAGTCCCTGGAGGGGCACAAAAGGCCACAACTGGTTAACAGCTGAAACTAGGCAGAAAGTGACGCTTGTTTGGGCAGAAGCAAGCAGTAAAGGGGTGCCTGGGTGGCTCAGTCGGCTGAGTGTCAGGCTCTTGATTTCGGCTCAGGTCATGATCTTGAGGTTTGTGAGATCGAGCCTGGCTGCTTCTCAGCCATGACAGTGCCGAACCTGCTTGGGATTCTCTCTGCCTCTCTCTGCCCCTCCCCCGATCACACCTGCGCTCTCAAAATAACGAAATACTCTTAAATAAGAAAGCGGCAAAGTAGTTCCCAGGCGCTCAGGTGCCCCCTTGGTCAGGTGGCTCATCAACCTTGAGGTGCTTCATTTCCTAACGGGAATCTTACTCTGGAGACATAATTTATTTTTAAAAGTTTATTTATTTTGAGAGTGAGAGTGAGAGCAGAGGAGGGGCAGAGAGAGAGAGGGAGACACACAGTCTGAAGCAGGTTCCAGGCTCTGAACTGTCCTTGCAGAGCCCGATGTGGGGCTCAAACCTATGAACCGTGAGATCATGACCTGAGCCGAAGACAGAGGCTCAACCTATTGAGCCACCCAGGTGCCCCTGGAGACTGAATTTAAATGAGACAAATACTCTGAAGTCCACCACCACTTTTTGAAGATAATCCTGTGGACTCTGGGGTTTTATTAAACCTTTTTCCAGGAAGCAATGTGCTAGGGAGCCAAGAAAGTATAAAACCATTTATTAGGAAGAAGTATCAGTTAAAATATCAGCAAAACAAACGGTCGAGTATGTCAACTAGTCGGAATTAAACTTTCTAAGGACATGACAACCATTTCCACAGTCTTATTTTTCCAGGTCAGTTTTGAGCAGAGGAATGGGCAAATTTACATAAAAAGTACAAAACGCAGTATGTGGGCCATAGATACAGGCTTATGTCTCCTTGTGCAGAACTATCATCTTGTAAATGGTCTCAATTCCACAGTAAAATCACCACTGAATTCGTTTTGTGACCAAGGATGAGGTCTGCACGGGCAACCTTTCCCGGTTGCCCTTGCGCGCAGCCTCCTTTCTTTCCTTAACTTTAAGGATTTTATTCTGATCACGAGGCTCCGGAGGACCACCCCTTCGCCTCCGGAGACCAGAGGGCCCTAGAGCCACCGCCCGGAGGAGCGCACGGCTGGGGCGCAGCGCCTGACCTGGGCCACGGCCACCAAGAGTTGGGCGACACTCTCTGGCAGGACCAGCCGCTCTAGTGCTTCGTGTTTCTGCGCTTCCTGCAGGTCTCCTCCCTGTTTCGGGCTTGCGGGGTCACCGCACGTCCCACCTGTAAGCCGGGGTCACAAACCTCGGAGGAAAGTGGAGCTTGAATGCGGTCTTGATAAGTGTGTCCGAGCCGAAAGTTCCATTCCTGTGCCAGACAAGCCCGCAGAGGCGAGCTGGAGGCCCTCCGACCTCCGGGGGCGCACTGGTCTCCAAAGCTCGAGCGCGGGCAGAGCAGAGAGGACCGCGCTCCCGGACTGTATGCAAATGACGCGACTTTCCGGGTGTTGTCTGATTGGAGGAGGCTCAGGACTCGGCATCGCGCAGCAGCCAGTGTGGCTCCAGGGATGCAGGGTTCTCATACTCCATTGGTGAACACAGCATCCAGCGGCGGCGCTCTCCGAATATAAAATCCACCGGCCGGCACCCGACTCGGCCTTCAGGACTGCAAGGTGCCGCCGGGAAGAGGGCGTGCATCATCCCGCGCTGCCTGCAGCTGGCCACACGCTGCGACCCGAGCTCCACAAGCTGCTGGGCGACGGGACCGTCGTGCGGGCGGCGTCCTGCCCAGCATCCAGGCCGTGCTGCTGCAGCCCCGAGCACATAGCCAGAAACCTACTGTTGTGTTTCTTCGAGTCGTGTCTTTGGCCTTCCTTGTCTTTGTGCAGCTGAAGTCCTACAGGCAAGGCTGGCACACGAGCTGGTAATGACCTAGGCCCTTAACGCCTTATCTCCGGATGGGAGGACCCCCGGAATCTCAGCAGGCAGGCTTTACTGAGCTCCCCGCCCGGGTGCAACGCTAACCTCAGGCTCTTGAACCTGTTCCTCCAGGGCTGCACACTCTTCTTGGAGCCTAGCCTTCAATACTCGGATCTGTCTCTTTAGGAAGGCTGTGTGTCCGTTAAAGCTTCTATTAAATGAAGTCGTAGGCTTTTCTTTTGTGAATCTGTCTCTGTCGTTTTCATTTTCAGACCTGGCCACGGACTCCTAGGAGGGTTGAGTGCAACATCCCTCTACCCCCCCACCCCTGCCCTGCCATCCATCACCCCTTTCCCCACCTACTGTTGGATGCTCTGCAGCTAAGAGCCCTGCCTAGGTCCTTCCAAGTGACCATGGCCTGAAACACAGTCTGGCGCAGAGGACTTCAGAGGTGAGCCTTGATCTAGCCTCCCGGAGTCTGGCCCAGTACCACGTGTGGAGTCAACCAGCATCCCTGGATGCCGGGACACAGAGAAAGGTAAAGCCCCAAAATGTGTGCGCTTCCAGGATAGTTTTTTTTTTAATTTTTAATTTTATTTTTTGTTAACATTTTTTAATATTTATTTATGAGTGAGAGAGAGCGAGCGCATGACCCTGGGAAGAGCAGAGACGGGAGATACAAAACCCCAAGCAGGCCCCAAGCTCTTAGCTGTCAGCACAGAGCCCGACATGGGGCTCAAACTCATGAACTGGGAGATCATGAGCTGAGCCAAAGTCAGACTCTCAACTGACAGAGCCACCCAGACACCCCTCCAGGATGGTTTTTTTTCCCCAAAGGACCTAGCTGCTTTTAGCAGGATGCAGAAACTGCAGGCGACCTTCCTCTGGTTCCCCCTCCCCCACCCCCCCTTTCCGGACTGTCACAGACGTCTGAGCTTCTAGAGAATCTCCCAGTCACGTGGGCCCCATGTTGGCCCGTTCTGAACCAGGACAGAAGCGGAGAAGTCTAAAGGTGCCTGTTAGCTGAGTTAGCAAAGAAACCTAGGTCAACAGGTCAGCCTGCAAGAAGAGCGGGTTTAATGGGGTGCCTGGGCGGCCCAGTCGGTTAAGCTAGCTGACTTGGCTCAGGTCATGGTCTCACAGCTCAAAGGCTCGTGAGTTCGAGCCCCACATCAGATTCTGTCAGACTCTCTCTGTCTCTCTCTCTCTCTCCCTCCCGCTTGCTCTGTGCCTCTCCCCTGCTCATGCTCTGTCTCTTTCTCTTTCAAAAATAAATAAACATTTAAGAAAAAGCAGGTTTAAAAAAACAACAAACCCAAATCGTTCTGGGACCCTGTTACTGCCTCCTCCTTCTGGCCTCCTGGGCCTCTAAGCCCTGGCTGCTCTGGCCCCTTCTGCACCCCGCAGGCAAGTACCTGGACTCCACGCTTTCTGAAGTTAATGCTGACCCGTGCAGTGCTGCGGATTTCTTCTCATCAGATCCCACTGACTCCTCCCCACCTCACACTCTAGGGTCACAGGACCACGGAGTCTCGTCTACCAGAAACGGAATTGAGTCCCCATGTGAGATTTTGACAGAGATCAGAGTCTCTGGGGAGGTACATGGTCTGGATGTAGGGTATCAGAAGGTCCTGCCACATATGTGCAGAGAATCCCAGAGGATGGTGGCTTCTTACAGCTCACACCCTTGTGAGTCTGGGGAGGCGTGCTCCGTAGACAGACAGAGGTGGCCGGACCAATGGAGCATCTCCTGTTCCTCTATTTGGTGGGCAGGGCTCCCAAGAGGATGGGTTGGTCAGAAAGGCTCAGGGAAGCAGACACAGGCCAGGACACTGCTGAGCATGACAGGTCCTCCTAGTGCAAAATGTAGAAAAGTGCCACACGGGACAGACACCCAGTCACAGCATGGGGAAAACCTGGATATGTCTGAACTTGAAGACTGGAGGCATCTACTTGGATGGAAGGAGGACTTATGGCCAATTGGCCATCCTGTAAATGTTCCCAAATTGAACTCTGGAGTAAGGGATTGCCATAGTGTGTGTGTGTGTTTTAATTGGGGTAAAATCCACATAACAAAGTTAATCACTTTTGAATTCAAAAGACAACCTACAGAATGTGAAAAATATTTGCAAACCATGTATCTGATAAAGAGTTAACATCCGAAACATATAAAGAACTCATACAGCTCAAAAACAAACAGAACCCCCTAATAACCCAGTTAAAAAACGGGCAGAGAACCCGAATAGACATTTTCCCATAGAAGACACACAGATGGCCACAAACACATGAAAAGATGCTCAATGTCAGTGGTCATCAGGGAAATGCACATCAGACCCACAATGAGATATTCTCTCACACCTGTTGTGGTAACTATTATCAAAGGGAGAACTAATAACAGATAAGAAATGTTAGTGAGCATATGGAGAAGAGGGACCCCTTTTGCACCTTTGATGGAAGTGTAAACTGGTGCAGCCACTGTGGAAGACAGTATGGAGGAGCCTTCAAAAATTAAGAATAGAACTATCCTATGATCCAGGAATTCCACTTATGGGAATACAATAAGCCCTTGGTTTGCGAGCATAATTCATTCTGGAAACATGCTTGTAATTCAAAGCCCTCGTATATCAAAGCGAATTTCTAGAACCGTTGGGTCAGCTGTGATCATATGATGTTCAGCGTCACGTGCTACATGTATTGCAAGACGTCTCTCATTGATCATGTTAAAATTTATTGGAAATGTTTGATCGTCTTCTGGAACACTCAACAAGTGACTTGCAATCCAGGGTTTTACTGAATATCCAAAGGTAACAAAAACACTAATTGGAAGAGATGTCTGCATCCCTATGTTGGTAGAGCGTTATTTATCGGAGCCAAGTCATGGCAGCAACCTCGTGTCCATGGATGGACGAGTAGATAAAAGAGATGTGATCGGGAAGCACACACACACAACAGAATAGTACTGAGCCCTAAACAACATGGAGGTCACACTGTTTGCAACAGTGTGGACGGACCTTGAGGGCGTCATGCTAAGTGAGGTAAGTCGGGCAAAGATAAATACTATGTGATCTCACTTGCATGTGGAAGATAAAAAAAGGAAGAGAAAAAGACTCAAACTCCTAGTAAAACAGATGAGACTTGTGGTTCCCAGAGGTAAGGGCTGGGGGGAGGGGGAACTGGAGAAAGGTGGTCAAAAAGTACAAACTTGCAGTTATAAAATGAGTAAGTGCTAGGGCTGTGATATACAGCATGTGATAACTGCAGGTAATGCTCACGTGGGGATCTATAGGAAACTTAGCTCCTAAGTGTTCTGGTCACAGGGAGAAATATTTTCCTTTTATTATTATTATTATTATTATTATTATTTTACCGTCTCTATATGAGAAGGTAGCTATGGCTGAACATTGTGATAGTCGTTTTAAAACACCTGTAGGGGTCCCTGGGTGGCTAAGTCAGTTAAGCGTCCAGCTTTGACTCAGGTCATGATCTCAGCATTTGTGAGTTTGAGCCCCATGTCTGGCTCTGCTGACAGCTCAGAGCCTGGAGCCTGCTTCAGATTCTCTGTCTCTTTCAGTCTCTACCCCTCTCCCACTCACGGTCTGTCTCTGTCTGTCTCTCTCAAAAATAAAATAAACATAAGAAAAAATTTAAAATACATGTAAGTCATGTAAGGGTTAGACGTCTGACTCTTGATTTTGGCTCAGGTCATGATCTCCCGGTTCATGGGCTTGAGCCCTGTGTCGGGCTCTGCACTGACAGCTCAGTCAGAGCCTGTTTGGGACTCTCCCTCTCTCCCTGCTCCTCCCCTGCTCATGCTCTTTCTGTCTCTCAGAAATAAATAAACATTTACTGATAAATAAATGAACATTAACATAAAAACCAAAAAAAACAACAAGTCAGTCAAGCCGCCATGCTGAGTGCCAGAAACCCACACAGTGACCTACGCCAATTATCTTTCAACAAACCTGGAGGAAATGTTCAGAAAAATTACTTACGTAACGCAGATCTGGTTTGTGTTAAGAGGTTTACGTGCTATTTGGAATAAGGAACGAAGCGCATGGAGGCGGGTGTGAGGACATTTATGTGCAGCTGGCCACTGAGCTCATCTGTTCGCTTTGTGCTGACGGGAGGCCACACCTGTACGTTTCTCAAGGTGGGCAGTTTCAATTTGGAAGATAGAGGTTGCAAGTAGGTCTGCACTGAGTACTAAAGTATTCTGGGGATGTAAATAGGTTTCATGGTGAGGCGTCTCCTCCCGGCTTGTAGGCGGCTGTGATCCGGCCGCGTGCTCGCTGACGTCTACTTTGCACAACTGTGGGAAGACAGAGGGACAGAGAGAGCTCTTTCCCTTCTTTTTTTAAAACATTGTTTTTAAATCTTTATTTATTTTTGACAGAGAGAGAGAGAGGTAGAAAGTGGGGAAGGAGCAGAGAGAGGGAGACACAGAATCTGACTCTGGCTCCAGCCTCTGAGCCGTCAGCACAGAGCCCAACACGGGGCTCAAACTCACAAATGTGAGATCATGACCTGAGCTGAAGTCAGATGCTCAGCCAACTGAACCACCCAGGCGCCCTGGTCTCTTTCCCTTCCAAGGACAGGAATCTATCCTGGACCCCATCCTCATGACTTCATCTAGCCCTAATCCCCTCCCAAAGCACCCTCCCCCCGCCAGCCATCCTTCTGGGGTTAGGACTGAAGGCTGCATTCTGTGGGGACACAGTTCAGCCCCAAACCCTGGCTTTAGGGTGGCCGCCTGCTCCTGTCCTTCAAACTTTGCTTCTGTTTTGCACCAAACAAGGTACAGCGGTCAGGTGGGTTCTGCACAAAGCCCCCATTCCTGCCTGTTACCTTCTTCTTCCTGATATCCGTGTTTTTTTTTTTGAGATGGGTCTCACGGTTTGGTCTCGTCTCCAGGGACAGCGCTTGGTGCATGGCTGATGCGATCGAAGTACCTGGGGGATGGGTGGACACTCGGACTCACAGACATCTGCGGCCAAGGGGTAGAAATCACCTCGTAGACCTTCCCTGTGACCTTCCCAATCTTCTCCATCCTTCTGTGCTGTAGAGAACTCGAGACTCCCTGTGTCTGGGGATGGAAGCAGAATCGACATGTCCTCGTGTTCTCGCCCCGGGAATCAGGAGGCTGCGGATCGGCCACGGAGGGGGTCCTGCTCATGTCTGTCCCTCGCCCCCTGTTGGCTCAGCCCCCTAGAGCCCCTCCTGGGATGCACACGTTTCAACCCCTACCAGCTGACTGTCCTGTCACCTGCCCGCTCTGCTCTGGGTGATCTCTCTGAGAAAGGCTTGTCCGTGAGTAGACGGGGCCCGTCCTCTCCTTCAAGACCGAGACACATGGAGAGGCTGGAGCTCAGCAGCCTCACTTTCCTGGAGATGTTCTGAGAAGCCCGGGTCACTGGTGAGGGCCGTGTGGGAAACCGAGCGTCTCCTGTGTGAGCCCTGGGCTCTCGAGCAAGGATTTCCATTCCACTCAGCTGTGTTCTCCTTAAGGAGGGTGGCTGTTAGGCCTGGAGCTGCGCCGCCAATGCCCATGTGCCCCAGCTGGACCCTGATGCCCGCTTGCAAGGCTGAGGTGAGATCTGGAAGGCACCGCAGATGACTCAGGGCTCAACCACTTCACCGCATGTCCCATGGTGGTGTTTTCACTCACGCTGCCGCGGAGCCACGAAACCTACCAGATGGGTCATTTTGGGGCCCCAAGATTGCTCGTGGCCCACATGCCAGTGGACGTCTGCCTTGGGTTTGTAGGAAGGGAGTTGGCTGCCTCCTGGGCCACGCCCGGGATGTCAGCATCTGTGTGGGGAACGGCTCCTCGCACCCGTGTGTCCAGGCCACAGGAATCCTTTGAGGCCCTGACTGTATTTAAGGACCCGCCAGGGGCCAGGCTCCCGTGTCCCTCCCTCTGTGGAACGAGTCAGCGGATTGGCCTACAGCTGCGGGGGGGGGGGAGGGGGCAGGTCGGGGTGGTGGCAGAAGGCCCCTTGTGCTTTGGGCTCAAGTCCATCAGCTGGTTCAGCGCCACAATGAACAAAGTGTAGACGCACACGTATCAGAACTGGAATATTGATGTGTGTGCATGTGACACTTGAGGGGCACATAGATCTCAGTCCACAGACTCATGGCCTTTAGACTTCACAGATGTGGAAATCCAGGATCGAGGTGTGGACAGACTCGGGGTCTGGCGATGACTTGCTTCCTGGCATCTTTTCACTGGCTCTCACATGGTGGGGACGTGAAGGGCACTGGGATCCCTTCAAGACACTGATGCTGTCATGGCTCCCCCCCCCACAGCTCAGTCACCTCCCAAAGCCCCGCCTGCGCATCCAGCTGGGTGTTAGGTTTCAACATTCAGAACCGTTTGCTCTATAATATATATTTGTATACGTATGCGCACAGATGTTTCTCCAGAGATGCAGTATTCTATACGTTTGCGTGTATTTCTACATGGATCAGATCACTAAGTGCCTCCCATTGAGCCCAAGCAGGTAGGTAGCTGTGAGGGGGCGGGGGCACAAGGACGCTGAAAATCCCCTGGAACAGAGCTCACAGAGGGGTGAGCTATCCCCCAGCACCTGGCGTGCAGGATGGATGCAGACTCCAGAACGTGAGTACCAAGGAAGATGAGGGGAAAAACAGTCCCCGGGTCTCTGCCTCACTGTCACATACTGCCACATGCGGTACTCTGACCCTGGATGTGTGTGTGTGTGTGTGTGTGACTTTCCTACGCCAAGCGATTGCTTGTGGCACCAGCTGGGTGTCCACAGGTCACCTCGATTCTGGCACGAACCAGAGTCTGCATCAGACCCCACAGGCCAGCCCTCAGACCCGCGTGACCACCCCCACTTCAGACGCCAGCTGCAAGTAGCGGGTTCCCAGATTACCCACAACTTGGCCGCAAATTGGAGGTTCCCACGAGCCCCACATTGGGTTCCACCATTTGCTAGAACAGCTCACAGAACCCGGCGAAATGCTTATGGAAAAACGTAGCGGTTTCTTACATAAGAAAGGATATGATAAAGGGCACAGATGAACAGCCAGATGAAGAGGCACACGAGGAAGGTCCCGGAGGGTCCTGGGCACAGCGGAGGGGTTCCCCAACCCAGAAGCTCCCTGGAACCCCCACTACTGGGATCCTTATGGGTGCTTTGTCACAGAGGCACGAGGGATTGTGATCTCTCCCCAGGGTACAGGGGCAGGACTGAACGTTCCAGGCTTCCAGTCCAGGCTTCAGCTTGCTGGGGACCTGTCCCCACCCAGGAGCCCGCCGGGAGTCATCCAGTTAGAACAAGAGACACTCTGTCACCCAGAAATCCCAAGGGACTCAGGATCTCTTTGAGTCACTAACCACTTGGAACGATGAAGGTCTGCGTGTCCGGAAGCAGGGCACTGACTGTACATACACTCCGTACTTTTCCTACGGAGGGAAAACCTAACCTTCTGTGGAGCTCCAGGACACGCCCCCAAACTTTGCACAAAATCCTGGAACAGCGCACCAGGCAGTCAGGGGCTGCCGCGAGAGGGGGACAGAAACCGGCCCTACAAGACTGAGACAGGGAGACAGTTTGATCTTATTGTCATGACAATTACCTGCGGGTCCTTGAGCCAAGGGCTCCCGGGGCCTCGTGGAGCATAGAAGTCGAGCAACAAGACGCGCAGAAGCAGGTGCGGCGGTCCTGGCCCCTCCCGGGCAGGTCTGTGCCGTCCCCGGCATAGTGAGGCCTCGTGGGGCACCGCCACTGCCTGTGGGCATCGCCCAGGGTCCCTCAGTGCCTCGAGCGCTAACACTGTGATTATGCACTTCTCGCTGGAGCATCTGGACATATAGATTGGCTATGGGAATGCATGAGTGCTCTCCTGAGGCATGTGTGTATGTGCGTGTGTGTATATATTTAATTACATATTATTGATTATCAAAACATCTTAATCATATATATAATGTAACATATGTAATATATGTAATATATATTATCAATATATAATTTGTATATATTGATAATATACAGTAAATATAATACATAAGAATAAATAAAAAATAAATAGATAAAATACATATGAAAAAAGAAGGGTCTATGTTATTTTACAGAATTGGGTCATGCAATTGTGCAGCTGGTTAAACCTGAAATCTTCAGGGCAGACCGGTCGGCTGGAGCCCCTGGGAAGAGGGCTGAAACTGCAACTTAAATCCAAAAGGGACTTCGTCAGGAAACCTCCATGTTTGCAGGGTGACCTTTAACTGATTGGGCGAGGCCCACCCCATCATGGAGTATACTCAGACTGGTTAACTCAAAGTCCACTGATTAAATGTCAGTCTGAAAAAAGAAAAAAAAAAACCTCGGAGCATTACCTAGACTGGTGTTTGTCTAGCTATCTGGCCACCATGTCCTGGCCGATCTGACACGTGATATTAGCCTCCACAAGGTGTCAACAGGTTAAGAGGTCCAGGAGTTAGAAAGCTGGGAAGAGGAGAGGAAAGAAGGCACCACAACCAAGGTCTGTGCCCAGGCTTCCATTGTTTCCCCATTAAAACAAAGCAAAAGAATGAACAAAGAAAGAAGGAAAACAGCAGACCTAGCGTCTGATTGATGAGGCACGAGGCTGGATGCGAGGTCCCTGGCCTGTCCCTGCAGGGGCTGCGGCTGCTCCCGGCAGGGAGGTGTCCCAGTGTCTTCCAGGATCCCCTCTCACGCGCCGGGGGGCCCCAGACCCTGCCTGGTCAGCTGGGTAGGCGGGATGAGCCCCAGCCTGGCAGCCCCGCGATGGCGGCCGGCTTCCTGGGAGGAGCCCCAGGGCCGCGATTTGCTCCCGGGCTGACTCTCCACTTCCCCCCGCCTTCCCCATGAACTGCGGCTGGATCAGTCTCCGCCCCGCGTGTGTGCACGAGCACAGCCAAGTGCAAAGCCTGGATGATGCTCACTTACGTCCCACCCCCAAGCCCCTGCCCCGCGTCCCAGCAACACCTCTTCCCCACGCCGCTCCTTGCAAGGAGGGGCCTCCCAGAGCGCGGGGCCTCCGAGCGCCTCCGCTAACCTGCTGTGCCTGTCCTTGTCGGTCCTGGGACAGGGAGGTCAGGGAGGATGGGGGAGGGGGCGGCCGCTGCTGAGCACCTGCAGAGAAGCGCTAGGAAGACCCAGGCAATGGGATACAGGAGCCCAGCCTCCTCCGGGTTCGGCTCCACAGCGCGTCACCCCTCCGGGCAGAGGGGCCAGCCCTGAGGAGGGACCCTCAGGGTCTGAGGGGGTATTTGGTTCCTTCATCCACAGGGGAGCAGGGAGGTCAGGTGGGGCTGCAAGGTTCAAGAAGGTCCATTAAAGTAGACTAGCTGCCAAAGCCTGGGAACAGCAAGACTCTGTCAGAGCCCCGGGCACTGGCGGCAGCTCCCTCCGGCCCGGCCTGAGAGCCTAAGGAACTTCAAGCTCTCCTGAGGCTCGTTTATGCTCTACCCCCTTCCTGGCTGACTTTGGGGTCACCTCCTCCAGGTGTGCGGCCAGGTGCCATCCGCAAGGCCTTCCCTGCCCTCCCCACTGAAAATCACCCCTCGCCCACTGCCGCTGTGCATTTTTTAAAAATGTTTATTTATTTTGAGAGAGAGAGAGAGAGAGAAAGAGCGAGCGAGGCAGAGGAGGGGCAGAGAGAGAGGGAGAAAATCCCAAACACGCTCCATGCTCAGTGCAGAGCACTCGGCCCCTTGAACCGTGAGGTCATGACCTGAGGTGAAACCAAGAGTCCAAGAGTCGGATGCGTAACCCAGACTCCCGTCCACTGTGCATTTTCATAGCATTTACCGCCAGCTACTTACGCTGACTTACAGAATAAGGTAGGGCTTACTAAATCTTATTTTTGTCACGTTTCGCTTGCTGCTCTGTGCCTGGTACCTGCGTGTGCAAGAGGCTGAATGCGGTAAAACGGCAGAACCCTAGGTGATATTGGCAAAATCCACTGAGTTTATAGATGATGAATGAAGGTCCAGAAAGACAGAGGGTTTTTCTTGAAGCCACATACTCAAGGTCAGCTCAGGATCCACCCTTAAGCTGCAAGGCTGACATTGGCGGCTAGCCTACCCGCGCAGGTGAGAGCCGTCTTCTGCAGGAAGACACCCAGCTTCCTCCCTCTGCCCCCCCCCCATCCGGCCTGCGAATGGGCCTTCAGAATTGGGTTCTCTCCGCCCACAGCCCCTCCCACCACGATCCCAGGCCTGGAAGAGTGGAGGTGATGCTGGCAGTTTTACGGAGTTGTTGTATGCAGTGACCTGAGCACTACTTCGAAGGCTGTGGCCCGGTTCCGGGGTGGCGGGCATGGGGCATCGTAACACACGGAGCAGGGAACATAGAAGTTGGGAGCCCACGTCTTACATTTATAGGAGGGGCTGGAGACGGAATGACAGGCAGAAAGAATGGAAAACGAGGACATTGCTTAGCTTTCTGGCTAAGGACAAAAAGGCAGGCTACCGTAGACACTGGGTTCCTGCCGGGATAGAGAGCGACTCTAACAACAGCCATGTATCGTAAGCTATATAACTCCCTGGTGTGTGGGAGGTTCCTAGAGAGACGAGGAGCGAGACCCAACAACGTTTCCAGAGAGGCTGCCGGAAGCTAATGGAAACAGGGAGGTTCCCAAACCCCGGGAATGTGACCACGATCCTCACTCCTTAATAGAAGCATGAACGGTCCCAGAGAGACTGGGCACTATGGAAAGGGACGGTCCCAGGGAGTCTGGGCACCGTGGACATCTCCGAGAGAGATGGAGACAGACCAAGAGCTGAGGGCTAACGGCAAACTTTATTAGGAACAGCATCTGCTTTTCTACCCTCCTTGCAAGCCTGGAGAGCACGGTAAACGTTTGGTCAGCAGTAAATGTTTAACGAGAACAGAGACAGCCACAGAGCGGGCAGAGCAGAGCAGCCTGCAACTGTGTGTGGGTAGACCTTGTAGCTTCTCGTCACTCTTGGCTGATGACCAGGAAGGCTCTGTCCTGCAGGTCCTCCTGGGACTTCATCAAGTCCCTTGTTCCCAGCGTTCTGGGAGCAGAAGTCCCATAAGGATGTCTCATGCACAAGGACAGTGCTTGGGAATAAGGTCCAATGTCCTATTTCCCAACAACTCCCCCTTTTTATTTTATGAAAGGAAGGTGCTGTAGTGCAAGTGTCTACCAAGGCCTAATAATTTCTATGTGTTGTGCAAGACAGAGTGCATTGTAAACAAGTTTTCTCTCCAAAAACCCCATGGCCAAATTAAGACTAACATATCTTTGGAATAAGTTCAGTTGAACCAACTTTGGCACAATTATTTACATAAGCCCAACAAGAATAGTGAGTGCCCATAAGGATTGTTTAAAAATCAGCTCTGCCAGGATCCTTCTCAAGGAAACTCCAGGTTGAATTCTTAGCAGTAGCCTCTCCAGGTCAGAAGCAAGCCAAGCGCTTTTCAGATAGGCCTCCGACACCTGACAAATTGGGCAAATTCTCTTCACGAGGTCCCCAAAATACATTGCAGTTCCTGCACCTGCCAGGAAGTGACCTTCTTGACTCACCTGGAGAGGCCGCTGGGAACTCTGTGAGCAAAGCATCAGGCCAACACTTTCAAGGGGCTTTATGGCTTCTTATTTCATAAGGTCAACCTTAGTTTCTTAACTCTAAAATATGACATTCCAGTCAAAGCTTTAGTAAAATAACTAGTAATTCAAATGAACAGACTCTTACTGAACCCATGCAAACAACTCCAGTTGCCATGAAAGGAGGAATACTTATTGAGAGTTTTTGAATGTTAGTGGGTTTAGAGAGAGAGAAAAGATAAATGCTTTAACTTATAAATCCTTTGTTATTTTCTGTGCCATAAAGCGAACATAGTGGTTAAATGCTGGGGGGTTGGGCCGCTCTCGGAGACGGCGCCAGAGACTGCAATATCCTATAATAAACAAGCATAACATTATGAACAAGGCAATACCAGAACTGCCTAAGGAATGCACTAAACTTTGTCACCATCCTTTGGGGTTCATTTCCTGAAGGCCCTTTACCAATTCAGAAGTCAATTTATCATAAGGGACATTAGGGACTTGTGTATTAAAGGTAGAAGCAGCATCAGTTAATAATCGGTGAATGTCTAAAGAAGCGTTACCATGAAAGTTTCGTAAACGCTGTTGGACGGAGGCCCGGGTATTTGGTATCACTATATCTATGCGGAGTGACGCAACGTTGGGTGGTCTTCCGATCACGTCGTCACATAATTTGGTGTTGGAGAGCCAAGACCTGGTCCCCCAGCCATCGTACTGCCTGCTGTAGACCTTCTACTTGTGATTCAAGTTCCTGATCAATAGTGAGCTGCTGGGTCCATAGAGTATGGGAGTCTTTTTGCCACTTTTCAACAAATTGGTGGGTCTGAACGGAAGTTTGTAAAGCTACGCTTGCAACAGCAGTGGTGGTGGCAACAAGGATGAGGCCGACTACGGTCAGGATGAGTTCAGCAAGGAACCGTTTAGGCCTATGATATATTTGTGATAGGACCCGGTAGGCCAGGTTACCCAGGGAATCCTTTTGCCAGGGCCGGGTAAGAGTTACCGGTAACCAGAGCCCTGTCCGGGCCCATAAAACAACTAAAGATTGATATTTGAAATTTATGTTCAGGGCAGACTTTACAATCAAAACAGGATAGAAGCTTTTCAGCATCATTAAAAACTACGGTGTCAATGGTCAATACAAATATCATTTTAACACAGCAGGAAGTGTAAAATGCATAGTTTCTAGTGAACCAATAATTTTCCATAGAACGTGAGGTGCCAGAGAAATTGCCCAAAACGGTGGTCCGTCCTTGTGTAGAAGCTGCCAACTTCCATAGGCCCCATTGCTCAGATCCCATTATGGGGGCAGTTAACTTGGGAAGAGGGGGTGCTAAACCACCCTCGTGCCAAGCCATAAGGCCAAAATGATGGATACGGGAAGTAGAATTGTGACCTAAACTAAATTGAGGTTGATTAAAGTTAGAGGCGTAATCACATACCGTGGCATTATATCCTCTGAACAAGGGTCAAGAACTTACCATGAGCTCCCCAATCCACCCAAGCATATGGGGAGTTATTAGATGAAAAAATTTTTCCATGAGGGCCATAGCATCGGGACCAATGGATGGGGGCAAACACATAATGTCTATAGGTCACAGTCTGACATAAAGGCTCACTGGACCTTCCTGTTGAATCAGTAATGTTCTCCTCTGTAAACCGGAACGTGAGGGCGGTGAGCAGGCCCATAAGGGTCCTGACCGTGCAAGATGGAGGCAAAATATATGCCCATGTCTGCATTTCCCGTTTCCAACACATAAGGGACTACGGAATATCCCAAAGTAAAGTTGAAGTCTTTTCCTTCTGAAGGAAAACGATACGCCAGGGCCACAAGGAGCAGGCATATAAATCGTATCGTTGCAATACACATTACGGCCAGTTTCAGTCCATTCTACGGGTGAAGTGGAGGGTGAGGAATACAGGCCCGAGAGTTATGTTCAGCAAGTACCACCTGGGGAGAACAGGAGACAACAGCAATCACAGCCAGGAGCAATGTTGCAGGGGTGCGCCCTTGTCCGGTAGTCATCACTTTTTGAGTAAGGCACTTCAATTGGCCCCAAGTCGGCTGGACAGAAGAGGGTTGGCTCCATCCATAGTTGGGGCAAGCAAGGGTTATTGGAGGAGCACTTGGAGGTTTAGGGGGAGGTGTAGCCAGTCGCATTCCTGCGGGGAGGCCGCGTATTGGCGGAGGCGCCATTCAGCGAGGAGGGGTCTTGTGGCAGGATGGATACATCGGTGGGGTGCCCAGACATGTCTGCCATCTGCAGAGAGAAAGGAATAACCAGGACCTGCCCACAACAAAGTAGCCGGACGCCATTCATCCCAGTCGTGCAATTTCACAAAAACAGGAATATTAGGGTGAGAGAGAGTGGGGGTAGTGCAGAGAAATGGCCCCGAGCACGCGAATTAGGATCTGCCGCAGTTGGCAGGTTCAGGAAGTTAGTAGCATACAGAGCTAGATACACGTCTGTGGCCGGTGGCATCCCTCTTATCCCCCAGGTACAGCTCCCCCTTTTATTGTTTGCAATTGTAATTTGAGTGTTTGATGAGCGCGCTCAAGGGCTTGACCCCGAGGGTTGTAAGGAATGCCAGGGACATGGGTTAGAGACCATTCCGTAAAGAAGGCTGCCATGCTAGCGGAAGTATAAGCTGGCACGCTGCCCGTTTTATTTCAGTCGGTACCCCCAGAACAGAGAAGGCGGAACACAGGAACTGTGTCACGTGTCGAGTTGTTTCACCTGGGAAAGGGTGAGCCTAAGTAAAACCAGAAAAGGTGTCAATTAACACATGTATATGTCGGAGGTGACCAAAAGGAAGGTAATGGGTAACACCTATTTGCCAAACCCGATTGGGTTTCGTGCCCCGAGGGTTAATTCCAGATGGGCCGTGCTGTGTATGTAGAGGTCGACATGCTGAACCGTAACGAACGTTGGCTCGAGCCTGACAGTGTGGTAGCCTGTGTCGCTGGTGAAGTCGTCCTGCATTGGTTTGCAGAACAGGATGTTCCTCTTCGGCTGTTGAAAAACCACAATGTTTGGTTAAGGCGTCAGCACAGTTATTACCATATGTAAGTGGCCCAGGAAGTTGAGAATGAGATCGAATGTGGGTAATGAAAAATGGTGAAGTCTGACAACGCATAAGAGACTGTAGATCGTAAAGAAGGGTGGTAATGATGGACGAGGGAGATTGAAATACAGCAGGTGGACAATTCCTTACGGCCTGACAGGCATACTGAGAATCAGTGATTAAATTGAATGTTGCAGATTCATTATGCAAAACAACGTAGGTAGTATACAATTTATTTTGTTGAGTAGAACTGTAAGGTGTAGATGCAATATAATATTTAGTATTATTTTTGTAAATTATGGTGACGTTATTTTTTGTAGCATCTGTAAAAAATGTGGGGCTGTTAACAGGAGACAGACTAATGACATCTTGAAACCACCAGAAATGCTATGAAAGTAAGGATTTAATTTAGTTATGGTTGTGACATATAATGCTTTAAACAATTAGACTATTAAGTAATGACCTTATACCAAAACATTTAAATATTAAGAATTGTATAAGTATTTGGGGGATTGTAGTATTTACCCATGTAATGTAACCTAAGGTTTACACCATTGTAGATAGTGTTTTTTTTAAAGTAACTTAGCTTTTTAAATAAAAGGGCTTAACTGGTTATAAATTCTGAGAAGTTTGTTAACATCTTATGAAATTATTAAGCATACCCTAAATAGAATTACTATCAGAAATCTTAAAACGTTATTATAGTTGTTAGAAAAACTAAGCCTTTTTAATATTAAGAAGTTTTAACTAAGCAATCAAAGACCTGATAAAAATGGAACCCTAAGATTTGTTTTGTGTTTTTTTTTTTTTTGGCTGACGAAAGAAAAACTTTTGTTTACATTGTTGTGCTAAGAGTAAATTAACAATTTTAAAAAACTTTGTTTCTGAACAGAGAGAAAAGCAGAGTTTTAGCCTTCTATCAGTGTACTTTTAAAAACTTTTATTTACCTTAACCGTAGTCTATTTTGAGCATGTATAAAATTTCCTTTTAAAGATTTCCCTTTGTGAACTTTTTATAATTTTCTTTTATTTTAAACTTTGTCTTAAAGCCATTTCTTTTTAAACAACCAGTCTTATTTAAGACAAAATTGTTTTCTTTTATCCTCAACAACAATTTATTTTTATATATTTCCCACTTCTGTACATTTAAGGTTACTTTCCTATTTTCCATAGAATTTTTAGAGATAAGACCAAAAACAATGACAATGACAACAGGACAAAACAGGTACAGAAGTAGCCATAAAACAGGTCTATAAAACTAGTTTACGGGAGGGCCTGACCGACGTCTCAGTGTGCCCTGGGGTGGGAAATAGTGCTGCGTCTAGCCTTTCATGTAATCCCCTAGACAGAAGCACACCTGCATTTAAAAATCAGATGATAAATTGATTTACCTCTGGAGGTTTAGAGAGGTGACTCACATAGATTATTGGGGCTGTTTTAAGGCTGGCAGGAAAGACAAGAGTGTGTCCTTGACTTCTAAGACCTAGATGTCCATGGAAGTGCAGTTTGTTCCTTGACCTTGAGGGTAGGAGGAGGAGTCGATAAAGCATTGAGGATACTACAGGAACCAGCTATGTGGGTTACACCCAAGTCGGTGCAGAGACAGGAGAGGGGACTGTGGGCTTAAAAATAGCCCCAGAGCTGTCTCGAGAGGCCTAACATTGTTTGATCTCATTTTTTATCCTATTCCAAGTTTCTGCGTTAATGGTTCCTTCCTCTGGGAACTGTGGACTCTGTTGGGACAACAAAGTGTGGCAAAGCATTTGCCAGTCAGAAGGCACCATATACAGTCAGCATTTGCTGAGAGTAAGGAGAGTGAGGACCACACATAGTAATAGCCTTTTTCAAAGTGGCCAAAGTTTTCTATTTCATTCCCATGTACTAGGGCTCATCCAGCGCCACATCGCTTGGCTGTTGTAGAGTGCGGTACAATGCAGAGAAAGAAAGCAAAAGTAGTACCTACAGACTGGGTTTTTGCAAAGTGATGAAACAAACAAGACCGCTGAGGAGAGGTTAGCATAGCTGTTTTTAACTGCTCTGTGAGGGCTTCCACTTGGTGGTCCTACAAAGAACTTGGATCATTCTCACCCTATTTTATAGTCATGAAGAGTAGCCTCCACAACATCAAAAAGGGATTTTCCCCTTGCCGTAAAGGGGCCTAAGAGAGCTCTAATTGAGGCCCATATCGGCCAAAAGTCATATGGAATTTTTTCCCTTTTATGCTATGTTTTCTCCACATTACGTTTTACATGCGCCCATGTTTGCTTATCTAGGGTCCCTTCATCAGGGAACCAAGGGTTATGCTCATGGACCACGGAAATCCAGTCCTCCAAGCGTGAACCGGCCATACGTGTGCCAGTGATGTGAAACAAAAGATGCAGTAAAGCAATAAAAGTCCCACCCTCATCGTGGAAATTCCCCATGCCGGGGTTGAGTCTAACTTACCATCAACCCTTCTCGTTGCTCTGGGAAAGACGTATTCCAGGTCCTGGTCAGGTGCCACTTGTGGGAGGTTCCTGGAAAGACGACAAGCGAGATGCAATGACATTTCCACAGGCTGCCAGCAGCAAATGGAAACAGGGAGGTTCCCAAACCCTGGGAACGTGACCCTGCTCCTTCCTTAATGGAAGCGTGAACGGTCCCAGAGAGGTTGGGCACTGTGACCACGGAACGGTCCCAGAAAGACCGAGCATTGTGAAAAGGGACGGTCCCAGGGAGGCTGGGCACCGTGGACGTCCCCAAGATGGAGACGGACCAAGAGCTGAGGGCTAACGGCAAACTTTATTAGGAACAGCATCTGCTTTTCTACCCTCCTTACAAGCCTGGAGAGCATGGGAAATGTTTGGTCAGCAGTAAATGTTTAACGAGAACAGAGACAGCCACAGAGCGGGTAGAGCAGAGCAGCCTGCAACTGTGTGTGGGTAGATCTTGTAGCTTCTGGTCACTCTTGGCTGATGACCAGGAAGGCTCTGTCCTGCAGGTCCTCCTGGGACTTCATCAAGTCCCTTGTTCCCAGCGTTCTGGGAGCAGAAGTCCCATAAGGATGTCTCATGCACAAGGACAGTGCTTGGGAATAAGACCCAACGTCCTATTTCCCAGCACTGGCGCACTATAAACAGGTCATGGATAATAGCGTCAAGGAAAACAAAATTACTCCCGGGGATGAAAGAAACGGGCTTTTGTACCGCGGTTTGGAGCTTGAGGAGAATCCGTGGCGGTTGAATGTCGGCTCAGCTGCTCCGACCTGAGGAACTTCCCCCAGGCTTGCTGGGCTGCAGACCAGCGGAGGGTGGGCGAGCAGCCTCACAGGGAACCGACCACTAACACACACACACACACACACATACGCACCATGGCAATCCCTTTTCTGTGCACTAATGGTTGATTTGTCTACAAAATTTGGCTTGTGACATTACCACATTAACAAGTATTATTACCGTGTGTACAATTTACATTATGCTTATACGAATAATAACATTAAGGCAAGACAAATGAGGTCTATTTTGTTACATGTTTCAGAAATCAAGAAACGGCAGAAGCGAGAAACAATAAAATATCAATTAAAATATCTGTTCTAGAGCTGTGTCCCAAATAGCTGGAAAACCGAAGGCACCTTCTGATTTCCTGCCTAGAGAAAGGAATAATCATTCAAATTAGGTCTCCTAACTAAACAGGAAAACACTGCATTGCTCAGGAGGATTCTAGTCAATTTAAGTCCTTTTTTAATGCTTTTTTATTTTTATTTTTTACTTTTATTTTTTCCTTTCCTTTCCTTTTATTTTATTTTATAATGGTTTATTGTCAAATTGGTTTCCATATAACAATGTTTTTTTATTTTTGAGACAGAATGAGGAGGGGAGGTGCGGAGAGAGGGGTTATGGAGGAGCCAAAGCGGGTTCTGCACTGATAGCAATAAGCCCAACTTGGGGCTCAAACTCTCAAACTCATGAACTTTGAAATCATGACCTGAGCCAAAGTCAGATGTTCA
>PJEM01012976.1:0-20331 GCA_004023845.1 Helogale parvula
TGAGCACGCAGAGCCAAGGAAAAGAAAAGATGAAAGGATCTGGGATTTAAGGAAACAGAAGCTTTGACACAGCGAAAAGGTTTGAGGTTGCAAAAACTAGAAAAGATTGAACGAACCCTCATGGGTCAAAACAAAAGGAAAATTTGTCAGAGGAAAGCCGCCCAGATCTTTCCACTCTGTGGAAGACAGAAATTCACAGGAGACAGAAAGAAACAAAAACATCACATTTGAATTAGGAGGCGAGGAAATCTCGTCAAGCCCCTGTGTTTATCCAGGTTACACGTTCGTTCACCAAGTTTCAAGAGTCGAAGCTTGCCTGGCGCTCAGCCTCTCCCGGGCCTTCTCCTCCTTCCTCAGACGCAGTCCCTTGCACTGGCCTCACCGTTTATTTCTTCTTTGTCTTCTCGTCTTCAGCACCATGCTGGCCTCCCTGTGCAGAAGCGGGGCCTCCCCGATCTTGCCCCAACTTCCACCTGGGTCCCCGCTTTCCCATCCTGGGTCTTACGCTTTGCTGTTCCGAGGACCAGGACCATATACATGCTGAGCTGTGCGGTCTAACGCACCAGCTATCTGTCGATTTCTGCAGGATGGTGACCTCACAACTTAGCTGAGTTCTCATTGCGCTGTGTCTGTGGTCAGGAGCACAGGGGTGGCTCGCCGGGGACTTTGGTTCACTCCCACACCGCCATGAAGGCTGCTGGCCCAGCTGTGGTCACCTCGGGCACCAATGGGGGGGCATTTGTTTACAGACTCACTCACGTGGTGCCAGCAGGATGTGCCGACTCCTTGCCACCTGTGCCTTTCCAGAAGGCAGCTCACGACATGGCAGGTGCCTCCCCTCCGAGGAAGGAGAGAGCGGGACAGAAGTCGATCTGTTTGTCACCTGATCTCAGAAATGACACTCCATTGCTTTTGCTGTAGTTTAGTCATCAGAACATGGGTCCGTCCACCTTTCAGAGGAAGGGTTTGTGTTCTCTGTTGCTGTGTAACTGTAGCTTATTTGTTATCTCGGGGTTTCTATGGGTCAGGCGTCTGGCTGTGGATGAGCTGTGTCCTCCATCTAGCGTCTCGGAGGTGTGGTGAAGGGGTCGGCCAGACCTGCCGGCTCCTCTGAGGCTTCACCAGGAACGGATCCATTTCCCAGCTCATCCACGTTGTTGACAGAACTCAGCCTTGTGGCTGCCGGGCTGGAGGCCTCGGTCTCGTGCTGGCTCCCTGCTGGAGGTCACCCTTGCTCTTCCAGGGCGCCCACATGTCCTTGTCATAGGGGCTCCCAGCGGGCTGCTCCCTCCCTTAAAGCCAGCAAGATGGGTGGGCGCTACAGTCTTAACGTGACGTAATCACACCCATTCCATCGTCTTTGTTGTGTCCGCTGGGCTAGATGCAAGTCACAGGTACCACCCACAGTCAGGGGGAGGGGATCGCACAGGACGTGCCCACCAGGAGGTGGGCATCAGGCGGCCACCTGTTGCTCTGTGCCACAGGCGCACACAAGGGTGGGAGTATCTAGAGGCTGGGTAACTGTAGGCTCTTACGGACCCATCACTGTCCTCTCCCCTTACCCACTCATATGTTGAGGCCCTAAGCCTCCGTGTGACTGAATTTGGAGAGGGGGCCTTTTGGGAGGTAATTAGGGTTAAAGGAGGTCATGAGGGCGGGGCTCTAATGTGATAGGACTTTTATAAGAAGAGGAGCAGACCTCAGAGATTTTCCTGTCTCTGCCCTGTGAGGACACAGCAAGAAGATCCCATCTAACCGGGACGAGAGCTCCCCCACCCCCCCAGAAACCAACCCTGCTGGCACCGTGGTCTTGGACTTCCGGCCTCCAGACGTGTGGGAGAGAAGTCAATCCCTGTTGTTTAAGCCATGCAGTCTGTGATGTTTGGTTCCGGTAGCCGAGCAGACTCACACAGGGACCGTTTTAGAGACCGTCTGGTACACGTACTATTAATTACTTTTTCTTTTGAAATGATTTTAGAAGTGTAGCAAAATTGTGGCAAATACAGCAAAATTGTAAAAAATAGCACAGAGTTCACATTGACTCTTCCTCTAATGCTAAACCTTGTATATTTTTCTTTGTTGACACAACTTTTGTTTTCTTTGAAGTTAAACCAAACTTGATAGTTCACTTAATTTAAACTTTTTTGATGTTTATTTTATTTCCTGAGAGAGAGAGAGGGAGAGAGATAGAGACAGAGTGCGAGCAGGGGAAAGGCAGAGAGAGAGGGAGACACAGAATCCGAAGCAGACTCTAGGGTCCAAGCTGTCAGCACAGAGCCCATTGTGGGGCTTGAATCCACGAACTGTGAGATCATGACCTGAGCCCAAGTCAGACACTTAACTGACTGAGCCCCCCAGGGGCCCCAGTATTTCATTTTTTTAATGCATCTGTGACTTCACTAGTAAAACTCCAAATTCTTCCATCAGATCTCCCCTCAAGACATTTAGAGACCTGAGGTGTTCTAGTTCATCTCCCTAAAGAGGTCCTCTTGGAGACGCCCACCCTGTTCTATTCCTGACCACCTGAACTCCATCCTGAGGGCAGTAGCTGCCATCTTGGGATTTCTCTTCACCAGTGTCTTAGGGATTCCCTTACTTGCTCTGGTGTAGGCTTATCTGTTTCTTATTTTTTCCTGATTTCCTCTTAGCTTATTCTCTCAGCTTGTTGGCGCATCTTCTGATACCTTCTTAAAAATTGTGCATGGGAGGTATTGTTTTTTTTACTTCCTGTTACTTGGCATGTCCAAAAATGTCTATACTCTGTCCTAACACTCGAATGCTGTTTTATCTGGATATACTAGTTTGGGTTGGGAGTCCTCTTTCCCTCAGGGTTTTGAAGGCATTGCTCTGTGGCCTCTTATCACCCGGTGGTGGTGTTGAGAGGCGTGATGTCATTCTGATTCCTGAGTTTTTGTTTTTTTTTAAGTTAATTTATTTTTTAAAAATAGTTTATTGTCAAATTGGTTTCCATATAACACCCAGTGCTCTTCCCCACATGTGCCCTCCTCCATTACCACCACCTCTTTTTTGAAAAAAACTATTCCCCACGTGGAAGATGGTAGTGTCTTCTCTTGTTCCTGGTTGTTCTGAAATTATGTGATAATATTACTTGGGCTAATATTCTTTTATTTTCTTGAATTTTCTGTAGTGCCTTTGAATCTTAACTTGGATTACCTTTGATTTTGATAAATTTCCTGGAATTGTTTCCCAGATGATTCTCGTTTCTCTGCTTTCTCTCTTTTGCTTTCTGGATTCCCAGTATTCAGGGGTTGGACCCACTAGACTGGCACTCTGATTTTATCTTTTATTTCCCGTTACCCATCTCTCTATTTTATTTGCCTTCCCTTATAGGATATTTCCTCAATTTTATGTTTCAGTTCTCCAGTTGTTTTTCATTTTTCAAGAATGCTTTGTCAGTGTTGTCCTTTGAGTGTTACTTTTGCACAGCGTATTTTCTTGTTCCTTGTTTAGCTCTCTTACGCTGTCAGTGATAGCTTCTCACTTGGGAGTTTATTTTTCCCTTTGTACATAGGCTCTGTTTTCTCTAATTTGCCTTTTCTTCTATTTTTATTCGGCGTCTATATTTCTTATTAGAGGTGTTCTTCAGCTGTCTGATAATCTGGGACTGTTTTCTGACAACCGTAGATCAGCCACGACATTGGTAGAGATACGTGCACGTGGATGGATCATGTGACCTGAGCTTCAGGGAAGGGCCATGCAGCTGAGTTGTTGAGTTCGGGGTCTCCCTTGGCTGTCCTGCTCGCCTGTCTTCTTGGTCGGAGAAGATTCCAGGGAAGAGTCAGTGGATCTCTTGTCTGGGGTAAAGGCCTGACGCTGAGCTCTGAGAGTCCAAGCGGGAGAGAGCTGGGAGTCTCCCGTATGTATATATATATATATGCACTTCATCCCTGCCGTGTAGCCCGTAGTGTCCCCCAGATTCTGACCCGCAGGGAGTGGTTTCGTAGACTACATAGGAAAGGGAAGCTGGTGCTGCCATTTGTGCAGGACCGTTAGCGTCTGCTTGGTTTATCTGCACAAGAGCCTTTTGGTGTCTTCCTTGTGTTTGGTGGTAGGTGGGATTTAGCAAAGACCTGAGTGGTTTTGACTTTGACACCCTCCAGGCCTGCCCCCTCTGCCTCACTGCCTGACGTCTGGAAGCCTGGTTTCCCGAGAGGTGTGTTCAGAGTCTGCTTGCTGATTCACAGGGCAAATGGCAAACCGTTGATGGCTCGGGGCGCTGAACATTTTTTTAATCTGCCACTTGTTTCCTGGAGTAGAGGGGGAAGAATGAGAATGTCTAAGTATCTATCTAAAAATACCTGAAAAGGCAGGAGAGACCGACAGGTCCTCAGCTTCAAGGAGCAGCACCGTCTTTCTTCGTGACCGTGGGCACAACTCAGGGACTGGTCGCACCAGGTGCCAGGGCACCTGCCTTCTCAGACACCGTGGCCAGCGGACGTGCCCCACGATTGCAGCGGGAACACACCAGACAGTCTGTTGAAGTAAAGGAATGTGGCTCAGCGACTGACTGAGAAAAGACGAAGTTGCAGTTGGAAACCCAGGAGGAGGCGGAAACGCCTGTTGCTTCCGAGAACGTGGGCGGGTTTATGACCCGTTTTCTCAAAAGTAAACAATGAGTGCGCCGTAATACACTGACCGCGTGCCGAGAGTTCTCCCAGAGACGCTGCTTTCGTTCCTTCTCTCGAATTCTTCACGGAGGACAGCCGCGTGCCAGGACGGAGCTGCCGTCGTTACTGTCCCGCGGCTGACGTGCGGTCTGCCGGCGCGCTGTGCTTACGACACCTTCCGGAGCCACCTTTGGCCTCCCTGCTTCTGGTAGCCATCTTGACAGGTCTGAATGAGCCCCTGTAGTATCTCCCTAGTTTTCTCCATCAGCAAGGTGCACACCTGATGGAGTCCCCAAGTGAGACCTTCCAGCTTAAGGGACAAAAAAATTACTAGATATTAAAGTTGCCCAATGCCAGATAGCTACTGACAGTGAGAGCATTTCTGCTCTGGGGAGGTAAATGCTAACATTATCACACTTAATTAAATCTTAAATTAAGAATAATCACCTGTGCTAGAGACCAACAATTAATTCCCTTATCATTTGCTAGATTGTAGTTCCTTAGCTAAAAGCAAGTCTTTTTTTCCCTTAAAAAGTTGATTTTTTATAATAAGCATTATTGAGATATAATTCACATACCACAAAATTTACCCTTTGGAAATATATGATTCAATGTTCTTTTTTTTGTATATTTACAGAGTTGTGCAACCACCGCCGTAATCTAGTTTTAGAACATCTTCATCACCTCGAAAGAAATTCCCCCATCCCCCATCCTCCAGCTCTTGGGAAACACTCATCTGCTGTCTGTCCCTAGATTTCCTTAGGCCAGATATTTCGTAAGAATGGAATCATGTAATAAGTGGTCTTTTGTGACTGGCTTCTTCCACTTAGCATAGTGGGCTTTTGTTTGTTTGTTTGTATGCGTGTGTTTTTTTTAATGGCTCACGGACAAAGCGTCTTTATTTTTCACAAAATTATCCGTAAAGTCCATGACCCATGTAGGGAAGGAAATTTTTTCTTTCCTTCCCTTCTAAGTTCTTTGGCTGGCTAATAATTAAGGTTGACATAAGTCAGATTAACAGGAGAAAAACAAATTTAATTTCATACATACAGGAGCCCATGAGAATTTGAGTCTCCAAGAAGTGATTGAAGCAGATAGTTTTTATGCCCTGTAGAAAAAGAAAAAATAAATTTGTGATGGCTTTACAAGACAAAGGGGAAGTAAATTAATGAAGAAGTAACAAAAATTGTGTGTGTGTGTGTGTGTATACACACACACACACACACACACACACACACACACACACACACATATAGCCTTCTTCGCCCTAAGTTCCCTCTGTCTGTGATAAGGCTGTCTCTTCCTCCTGGTGCAGGGAGGGTACCTTTCACATGGGAGGTTTGTTTCCTGCTTCCAGGGGGGACAGAAGAGGGTCCGAGTATCCTTGCACTGGCTGTTTCTGAAGTAACTTGAATTTAAAATAATCAGCATGCCAAAATGACATATCTTGGGATGGCATATTCTGTTCCCTTCACCCAACGTCACTCATTTCTCTGTCATTGAACACTCAGTTTCTGCAGGTTTGGTATGAAAACATCTTCAGGCAGCACTATTCAGTGCTGTAAGAATGGGCCTTTTCAGAATTCCCTCTGCTGGGTTTTTTCTAACCTGGGTAGGTTTTCTGTACACAAAGACAGTACAGTGTTCCTCTCTGCTGTGTAACAAAAGGGTTTCGTTTTAATGAACTGCAAATGATAATGTTTGGTCAAATTTATTACAATAGGATTCCATTCAAAGCGTCCAGAGTTTACAATAATGTGCCTCACTGTCCCACGCGGCCCGTAGGGCGGGCGCACCCTGTGTCAAGGATGTCAGGCTTGGGCTGAACACAGTGAGCGTATTGGTTACACTTGCGAACCGCCGTACCCGTGGTGCTTCTCCGAGTGCGGGCATAGCCAAGTAGGCCAGAGTCACGGAGCGGCGGCTGCCAAAAGGCCAGTGTAGAAGCTGCGCCTTACCTGCCGAGTGGGAGTCTGTGCGAGGCCTTCCCATCCCAGTTTGAGCACCAAAGCCCTCGAGGGCCCTTCTCAGTCACCGCCACCCACAGTCCAAGAGTCTCATCACCTCTTCCTTCTAGGGTCTGGTACTTACAAACCAACACGGACAAAGAACATGCGACAAACAAACCCAGACAGGTAAAGAGAGAGGACGCGAAGCGCCGGTTCCTCATGAGCCCTGGTGGGGCGGTGGGTGGGAAACCGGTGCGAACCTCACATGTACCCCAAAGAAGTCAGACTGCTGTGTACATGCTTTACCTTTTATTTACAACGCCCAACCCTCCTGCAAAACTCTTGGGTCTAAATGAATTTTAGGATTTGGACTTTTAAAAATATTCTAGAATGTTAATGGGATTTATTTCCCCCTATCAAGGTCTCAGGGGCCTCTTATAAAGTAAACACACTAAAATTTCTCTAGTGAAGACACATATACTCTATGATACACAGAAATAGGTACACACGTGAACCCACAAACTAGCATGTGCCCATGCTCCGAGCAGCTTTATTTGTCCTGGCCCCCAACTGCAAACAAGCCAGAAATGACCTTCAAATTTAGGTTTTGGAAAAGTCACTCTAGGCGCACTATCAAAAGTCAGTCAGAGAGTGAAGATGGTAAATTTTATGTCATGTGTATTTTATCTTAATAAAGGATGTCTCTTCCTCCCGGTGTAGGGAGGGTACCTTTCACATGGGAGATTTATTTCTTGCTGCCAGGGGGGACAGAAGATCCTTCTTGCACTGGCTGTTTCTGAAGAAATAAAAAACATAAAAATTAAAAAAAAAGAGGGGGCATCACTATCTTATTCTTGACCGTAGAGGAAAAGCTGTCAGTTCTTCCCCATTGAGGATGATACTAGCTGTGGGATTTTCACGTGTGGTCTTCATATGTTGAGGTATATTCCCTCTAACCCTACTTTGTTGAGGGTTTCTATCATGAATGGACGTTACTTTGTCAAATGCTTTTCCTTCATCTACTAAGAAGATTGTATGGTTTTTATCCTTTCTTATATGAATGTGGTGCATCACACTGATTGGCTTGCAAACATTGAAGCACCTTGCAACCCAGGAATGAATCCCACTTGATCATGGTAAATGACTTTTTAAAATGTACTGTTGAATTTGGTTTGCTAATATTTTGTTGCAATTTATGCATCTATGCTCGTCAGAAATATTGGCCTATAATTCTCTTTTTTTTGTGTGTGTCTTTATCTGGTTTTGGTATCAGGATAATGCTGGCCTCAAAGAATGAATTTGGAAGCTTTCTTTTCTAATTTTTGAAATAGTTGAGAAGAATAGGTATTAATTCGTATTTAAATGTTTGGTAGAATACACTTGTGAAGCTATCTTATTTTGGACTTTTGTTTGTGGGAGTTGTTTGATTTCTTTTTCAGTTTAATTGCTGGTGCGGAGTCTGTTCAAATTTTCTATTTCTTCCTGATTTAGTTTTGGGAGGTTATATGTCTCTAGGACGTTATCTAGCATCACTAATCACCAGGCAAAGGCAAATCAAAACCACAAAGAGATATCACCGCACGCTTGTCAGAGTGGCTGGTAAAGGGTGCCTGGGTGGCTCAGTTGGTTCAGTGTCTGAAGCTTGGCTCTGGCTGACGTCATGATTTCCGTTTTGTGAGTTTGAGCCTTGTGCTGGCAGCCTGGAGCCTACTTGGGATTCTGTCTCTCTCAAAAGAAATAAACTTAAAAAAGAATGGCTAATATAAAAAACAGAAGAAACAACAAGTGTTGGCAAGAATGTGGAGAAAAAGGAATCGTGCACTGGTGGTAGGAATGCCAAGCGGCACAGCACTGTGGAGAACAGTGTGGAGATCCCTTAAAAAACTAAAAATAGAGTCACCATGTGATCCAGTGATTCCAAAGACAATGGAAACACTAATTCAAAAACGTATATACACTCCTATGTTTATTGCAGCATTATTTATGGTAGGCAAAGTATGGGAGCTGTTCAGATGTTCACTGGAACGGATAAAGATGTTATGTGTGTGTGTGAGTGTGTACACAGTGGAATATTACTTAGCCATAAAAAATGAAACCTTGCCATTTGCTGCAATATGAATGGATCTAGAGAGTATAATGCTAAGTGAAATAAGTCCAAGAAAGAGGAATACCATATGATTTAACTCACCTGTGGAATTTAAGAAACAAGCGAATAAAGAAAAAAGAGACAAACCAAGAAACAGACTCTTAACTCTAGAGAACACACTGGTGGTTACCAGAGGGGAGGTGGTGGGGGGATGGGTGACAGGGACGGGGATGAAGAGGACAGTTACCGTGATGAGTACTGAGTAAGGCGCAGAATTGTGGGATCTCTTTGTTGTACGCCTGAGGCTGATGTAACACTGCATGTTAATTGTACTGGAAAAAAGATGCACAATTTAATGCTTTTTGGTATATAACATTATATTAGTCTTTTAAAGTTGTAAGATACATATAACATAAATGTTGCCATTGTAACCATTAAGCAGACAAAGGCATGAGAGAAACAGAACAGACAAAACAGTGGCTGCCTATTGTGGGGGAAGGGCATCTACCTCGGCCATTCAGCAGAGTCGTTGAGTGAGAGGATCCGAGAGGAAAGGCAGAGGGACATGGAAACTCTCATGTAGCGACGACTCCTGTGCGATTGGATCCGCACCTTAGAACAAAGAGGCCTGAGCTGTAGATAATGTTGTTTGGGGACTCCTCAAACAACAGATGGAAAGCGAATCTGGAAAGAATGAGAAAGGAAGAAGAATGGAGGACGGGGTATAAAGTCAACCTGAAGCTGGTGGACGAATTGGCTGGCTGGCTGCTCCGTTCCTGGTGCCCGTGGATCGTCTTCACAAATGCTGTTGTCCCCAGAGCTGTTAAGCAGTATTATTATGCAAAACCCAAACACTTAAACACTCCTTAAGCAGACACCCCTCAAGTACACACTGACTTCCCAGTACAACACAAATCATCTCATTTACAAAACACAGGTGCAGCATCAGTACGCGACTGGTTTTCTGTTGCCAGAAGCCTGATTTCTCCCACGCAGATGACTCCCCGAACCTTCCTTCTCCACACTCGCCAGGTGGCATCATCCTTGGGGCCCCAAGGAGGAGATTTCATCTGAGAGCGTCTGTCTTGTCTGGAAAGCTGGCAGTGCAGGTGTCGAAGCTAAAGGAGGCCAAGTTCACGGCACGCTCCGTCAGGATGCGGCACTTGCTTATCTTAGGGTAAAGGACCCTTGTTCTAGCAAATAGATGAAGGGCTACTTAGACCCCCCCAGTCCCGGCACAGGGAGCGCGCGCCTCAGGAGCCTAACCGGACGTTTAATTTAAGAGGATCTCGCTGGTAGTCCTCGTCCATTGTCTTTCTATGAAAGCCGATTCTCCAACCGTCTAAGAACTGAGCGCTTGCTTAAGAGTAAGTCCTGCTCCGTTCCTCTGCTCACTTAGAGGGACATTTGCTGAGTGATTCTGGATACCAGCGGAGCCTTCTAGCTGCCGCGTGGGTATGTTTATATTAACCACGCTTTTCTTTTGATCTTTTCCCATAAATAAGCCCCCGGGTAATTTTTTCTTTCCACTAAAATAAACCTTCCTGTATAATTGGGTGAATTTGAAACAAACAAAAAGGCCCACAAGCTCCTTATGAGTCTTTCTACCCAAAATTTCGCAGCTTTGGAAAAACTCTGCAGGTTTGTCATAGGTTTTTGAAGCTATAAAACATCCACTTGGGACAGTCCGAGCCTGAAGAGGTATTTCCATGAATTCCCCCACCACGTGTGTTTGAGGTGAACCTATGGAAGAGAGTTTTATCCACGGCCTGCCTGCTTTCCTCTGTTACAATAACACACGTCATGTAGCTTCCAGAAAACTCTGTACACTCACCAAAGGTTCTCAGGGGAAAAGCACACGATGTCTTAGCACGACAAAGCCACGTTGACCTTGCGTGCCCTTGAAAGGGTCTCAGGGACCTCCCCGGACCACACTGAGAAGCCCTGCCTCATCTCGTCTCATCGTTACCCACGAGGAGGCTGGCTCTCACAGAGATGGATCTCAGACGGTTTGGCAGAGGTTTTCAGTCAGAGGCCTGGGAACTGTACCCACCTGTCCCGTCCGGTTCACCGCCGCTGCAGGCGTTGTCACACACAGCACCAACACTGTCTTGTTTTAAGTAAAACACAAGAGGGAAGTCCACTAACAGCAAATTCTGCAACAGGCATGCCGTGATAGCCCCTGAATTAGACTCCATTTGAACTGCCACATAGTAGGCATCATAGAGAAATACAGAAAGCAGAATCGCCAAATATCACCGTTTATCACATTTTCTGAGCCTGACATGCAATTCGTGACGTAATGCCAGAAAATGTTCTCAAGTACTGGCTGGCAGGGGGATGGGACTATCAAGAGACGGCCAGTAAGCTGGCAGTCGTCTGGCTATTTCTAGATACAGCGGAGTCGTTCTGAAATGTGGACACTTTCCCTTCTCTAACTCGACCTTGTTTGCTCTTCTCTGACTGAATCAGGTTATCTTCTTGTTTCCCTAGAGATCATGTCCTTTGCATCCTGCCACATGGTCCGAATCGTCTTTAAATGGGTCATAGCCTCGTTCCCTTAAGCAACACGGTGCCCAGAAAGGCTGGTCAAGTGGAGAAAACGGCCGGCTTTCCGCTTTCCTTTGTTTTCAGGCTCTGCGTCCTGTGGTTCTGGATCACGAGTCACATCCTCTTCTCCTTTCGTTAATACAGTGACGTGATGGTAATTCTCATTCCCAACAAAATAGTTCACAGTGGCGGCAAAGCAAACACGGTTCACGTGAAGAGTTCCTTCTCCCGTGCTCCCCCTCTGCGTGCATTCTTCCCGACTGTCGCTGACTCACACGGCCCCCAGGAAGTCGGAAGCTGCCGGCTCCCGTTGCCCCCGCCTCTTCCCCAGGAGGACGCGGTGAGGATGTCTGCAGGTTCTTGCCGCCGCCCCTACCCCAGCCCCAGGAGTCTCCCCAGCAGCTCCATGCAGGTGCTCACGGGGCAGGGGGCTGCGGGGAGCACGGCCCTGAGCGTCGTGTTTTCGAGTTTCATCCGTGTTGTAGCGTATTCAGACTTCATTCCTTTTCATTGCTGAGTAGTATTCTGTTGCACGGATACCCCACGTGTGTGTATCCATTCGCCACTGGGGGAGCATTTGCGTTGTTTATGCTTCGAGGCTTTTACGAGTAACGTTGCCGTGAAGCTCTGTGTACAGATCTTTGTGTGGACACACGTTTTCATGTCTCTTGGGCCTCCTACGACAGGAGCTGCTAAGTCATCGGGGGACCGTGTGTTCAACATTTAACTGCCACATTGTATTTCAAAGTCAGTAAACCATCTTACATTCTGATCTTAGAGTCCTGTCTGATTTCTCCATGTCCTTATCAATACTTGTGAATGTCCATCTTTTTAATTTCAGCCGTCCCAGTGGGTACAAGTAGCATCTCATCGTCATTTTACTTGCATTTCCCTCATGCAAATAATGCATTTAGAGGTTTTATCTGCATTGTTTAATGCAGATAATGGTTTTATTTGCATTTCCCTAATGCATCTTTTCATGAGCAGATGGAGGATGCACGTATCTTCTTTAGAGAACTGTCCGTTTAAATCCTTTTCTCACTTTAAAATTAGGTTGCCTTTTTCCTGTTAAGCTGTGAGAATTATTCATCTATTCTGTATACTCTTCCCTTGTGGGACATACGCTTTGCACATGTTTTTCTCTAAGTCTGTCGGTTGTCTTTAGACTTAATGTTGCTCGAAGCAAGGTTAAGATTGGTAAGTCCAGTTTATCCACTTTTTCTTTTGTTGTTGTTGTCGTCGTCATGTCTGAGAAATCCCTGCCTAACCCAAGGTCATGAAGATTTACTCCCGTATTTCCCCCCGCCCCCGAATTTTGTAGTTTTATTTTTTCATTGAGGGGTAGGATTTATTTTGAGTTAATTTTCGTGTCCAGTGCGTGGATTCCCGTACTTTGCGGGTGCACCCTTGCGTGGGCGAGTGCTCATTCTCCTTCTGCAGGCTGACTCTCTCCCTTAAAGATTGCTTTGTGCTCACTGACCAGCCTCAGGCCATTGACAGTGCTTTTGGCAGCCAGCTTTGCCCTGGGGCCTGCACTTGCCCTTTCTTCCTTTTCTGGCCATGAGTGTCTAGAGAAAGGTTGAATAGCCACCCTGGAGTTCCGCCCGAGTCACAAGATGTGGAAGGGCAAGAGGCGCACACTGGAGACAGAGCCTGGGGGAGTTGGGGGTGGGATGCAGAGGAAGTTCAACATCATGTGGTTTCACTGGCTCAGGCAGGCTTGAGTGCCACTATTAGTTCAAGCAGTTGAGACTTTCCAAGAGCCTGTCCCTTGCCGCCCAAGTCATTTGTTTACTCCTGTCTGGTGAGCCAGTCTGGCCATTTCCCCAAACTCACGGACACAGAGTTCTCCTGCTGTTCAGGGGCCCAGCATCCATCGTGGGCGAGGCAGGAGCCCTAATCCAGTCATCAGTTGTGGCAAAGTTCTGGCATACAAGGAGGGTATGGAGTTGAGTTTAAGAAAGGATCACCCGGGGGGGCGCCTGGGGGGCTCAGTTGGTTGAATGACTCTTGGTTTAGGCTCAGGTCATGTCTCACAGAGTTTGAGCCCTGCATCAGGCTCTGAGCCGAGAGCTGGGATTCTCCCTCCCTCCCTCTCTGCCCCTCTCCCATTCCCGTGGCCTCTGTCTCTCTCAAATAAATAAATAAAAGGAGCACCAGATTTGCGAGCTTCTCCCTGCCACTTACAGAGGAAATGGATTTGCATGGAGAGCAGGGGGTAGGTGCACTTGGGAGCTGACAGAGAAAACAGTGCTGAGGTTGAAGGCAGGGATGGGGACCGACCGCCTCAGTCACTCCAGCGTTTCTGTAGGAGACGGCGGGCAATCCACGTGACATTTCCGCACCCACACGTCCTCTCTCGCTTTTGTCTGCAGCCCTCCCTGTGGCCTTTGCGTATGCCACGTAGTTCATGTATCATGTTTGTAGTTGACTGTCTGACTTTCTCATCCCTTCCCCTTAAATGACAGAAACCTTTGTTTTTGTAATTGTTATTTTTTCAAAATATTTAATGTTTATTTATTTATTTTTGAGAGAGGGAGAGAGAGCGAGAGAGCAAGGGCAGAGAGAGAGAGAGAGGGAGAGAATCCTAAGCAGGCTCCACGATGTCCGCGCAGAGCCCGATGTGCAGCTCGAACTCCTGAACCGTGAGATCATGACCTGAGCAGACAGTAAGAGTTAGTCACTTAACTAATGAGCCACCCTGGCGCCCCACAGTTGTTTCTGATGCGTCCCAAGAACCCAGAAGACTTGAGACATATAGTAGATGGTCAATAAATATGTGTCAAATATGGTTCATAATAGTACCAACCTAACCATACTGCTGTGAAGATTACGTGAGTTAGTGGCACAGTGTGTTTAGGGCAGTGCCGACAGCACACGAAGTGCTGTCTGAGACATAAGTGTCTTATGTCCTGGCTGGCCTGGGACAGTCCTGCTTTTGACCCATTTCCTGGAGTAATTGCTAATACTGTTTCCTATCAGTTAAATAAAGAAAGGTTTGTTTTAGATATAAAATTATATGGTTTTCCTACATGTAAGTGTTTTTACTCATGCGTTTAAGAAACTCAAAAAAAATGTACCAACTACTTACCAGGTAGCAGGTCAGATGCTAAGAGCGGGGCCAGGCCTCCTTCCTTCTAGAAGGGAAGGTTTGTGGTTTACGGACTGCTCCCTGGAGAACTTTAAGAACACAATGAAGCAGACAGCCTTGAATCTTGAGCTCATGGTGACGACTTCTAATCGGTTTTGCATCCATGAAGTTCTTTGCTGTTTCGTGAGGGCGTTTTTCATTTATTAGTTTATACAGCAACCCGACAAGGTAGAGACGATTACTGGCGCTCTTGTCCTGATGAGAAACCGGGGTTCCGTGAGGACCAGAAAGTCGGTAAAGGTTGCATAGCTAGGGAGCACATGGGTCAAGGCTGTGGGTCCCTCAGGGTTTCCTGCCGGGTAGGAGCAGTGACCCGATGACCCCATGGCCCTTTGTGGCGTGGGCTCACCAACTCCACACTGTTGCACAGCAGCCGCTGTTTTCTTATTCTGGGGGGAAGCGTCGGTTGCACTGATTAAATGTAGGCACACGTTTTGAATGCAGGGCAATGTGGAAGCAGGTGGAGGCAGAACGTGCCTTCTCAGGTCAAGTCCAGGAGGCGCCCGTCTGGGGGCCTCCGCAACTTTTCTCGTGTTGCTCTGCCTCCCTCTGGTGACTGAATTCAGAATTACTGCTGTGTTCCTGCATGCGCTTTACAGTCTGCATTTTACAAGCACACACATTTGCGGTGGGGAGTCGTTGCAAGGACACAGAAGCTACACACACACACACACACACACACAGCCCTCACACCTAATACGTGTGAAACACTTTACTCGATACCAAGGACACAAAGATCAAAGCCTGACTCAGTTTCCCCACTTGGAATGCTTTGGCAACCCCTCTGTGGACAGAAGGGAACACAGAGGACTTAAAATCTCAGAGTGGCGTCTGGGCGGCTCAGGTGGGTAAGCATCCGACTCTTGATTTTGACTCCGGTCAGGATCTCATGATTCGTGAGTTGAAGCTCTGCTTAGTGAGCGCGGAGCCTGCTTGGGATTCTCTCTCTCCCTTTCTCCCTGGCCCTCCTCCACTCATGCTCGCTCTCGCTTGCTCTCTCTCTCAAAACAAATGAATATTAAAAAAAATAAATAACTTAAAATTTTTTTTTCAAAGATGAGTTGAAGCAGCTATTCTGTTCCGACTCTTCCCTGTAGCGTCAGCCAAGGCAAGACTCCGTTCACTCTTTAATCCGTGTCTCCGTGCCATATTCTGGCCACTTCTGTCCTTCTTCACTCCTTCCCGGTTTCCTCTCCCTAGTCTTCCATTCCTTCCCCAGGGCCCTTTTATTTTCTGTTTTCTGTCTTCTGCCAGTCGGTCTGTTAAGGGAAGTCAGGGACACCCTCGGGCACCGCTCAGGCCTGCTGGCGGCCCTCCTCCACCCAGAACATTTCAGACACTCGTAGACCGTAAACACTCGGAGGCAGGGCGGGGCAGGAATCGGGGGCACTGTGATCACACAAACACAGGAATTTGCCACCAGCCCCCCACCCAAAACAGGGCATGACCGCAGTCTGGGTGTTCCCTTCTAGTTGGAAATCAGCACAGGAGGGAAGGGGATCTAGCATGTTCTCTGGACCAGGGGACATGAAGGGAACTAAATATTCTTCCTCTACCCTTTAGAGTTTTCCAGCTGGACTAAGAATTAAATCTCCGTGAGACAGATTAACAGGAGAAAAAGCCCCAAAGCTTTATTACCTGAGCACAAAGACTCAGTAATGAAATTGAGACCTAACGAAATACCAAGACACGTAGTTGTTATGCTTTTGAGACAGAGACAGTAAGTCTGCAAGGAGTTGAGCAGACAAAGGACCTGTCTTCGAGAGCTTCCATTAGTGAGGAATTACAAACAGACTTTGGGCTGTGGCAGTAAATCAGTAAAAAGTAACAGGGTTGTTCCCACAGCCTTCCGGGCTCTAAATGTCCTCTCTCTGGTGATAAGGATGTCTCTTCACCTCCTGTCAGGGAGGGAACCTTTCACTGGGGAGATTTATTTCCTGTTTTCAGGGGGACAGAAGAGGTTCTACCCCAGGCCCGTAGGTAGCTTTTATTTAAAATACTCAGTATGCCAAAGTGGCACATTCCTGGCAGCTTACCCTTGGCCCCCGAAAGTTCAAGTGGCTTGATTGCCTGATCCAGTGCCCGAGGAGTCTAGCTTGGTGTCCGGGTCCCCATCACTGCTCTGCTGTCCCTTGGAGTTGCCCGGTGTCCCTGGACCATGAATTCCTGGATCACTCCGATGGGACCTTCAATAACCACAGAATCTGTCCCTTGGGGTGACTTGGGAAAGGTGTTACGTGAACGTTTCATCTAGAATTCCAGGCAGTTTTTATTCGTGTACTTCTTACCATTGTACCGAAGCGCAATGCATTGTAATCCAGTGTTGGTCTTGCCTACTAGGTTGGAAACAGTTGTGATAGGAAAGGTCTTCAGGATTCTATAATCCTCAGAGTGAGAGATAAGACATAACTATGAAGATGAGACAGAAGATACCAGGGAACAAAGGTGAACAAAACAGAATAAAACCAAACCAAACAAACAAAAAAAGCAAATGCTAATAAAATGTACCTACCGATTCTGATAACTCAGAGACAGTTTCTAGCCGTTATGGCCACAGATCTAGCAGTAAGGGTAGTTAACACAGAATTCAACCTTTTCCTTGCTAAGGTTAATTAAAGGCAAAATCATAACCGTCATTAAAGAGAGAGTGTGGTGTTATATGGGAACTGAGGCAGGCAGCAGGTAGAGGGCATGCTCAAATCTGACATAAGGTGTAGATAAGGGACTTCTCTTCAGTGCCACTCTCTCTGACAACCAGTTCTGTGCTCCGTGGTAAGCAGATTTGCTTGTTCTGGGGAGTTTTCTTTCCGCTCAGGTCTGTGCATTAGGCAACCCTAAGCTGGCCTTTACTCACCTCGACTATCATGTTCTCCTCGCTCGTGCCTCGCCCCACCACCCCACGGCTTTGCCTGCGTAATATTGGGCAGGTCTTCGAATCAACTGTTAACTTCCCTGTGTAATTGGCATTTTAATGAGGAAACTCCTACGCCCTGAGAATCTTTCTGATCTAGGACATTAACTAGATGTATTAAGGTGATACATACACACACACACACACAATCCATCACAATATAGACATCGATCAACTCGTTGTGTTGCACACCTAAATCTAATGGTGTCATTGGCCAATCATATCTTAATTTTAAAAAAAGAATGAGATTTTTAATAGTGAAATGTTAAGGGTGGGTGGGAAGACAGATGTTTTGGAAAAGCGAACTTGTCTGTTCTTTCAGACTACCCCCGGGAGGTGACTCAGTTCTTTGTACTTTTCTTTCCGGAAGGACATTCACATCACATGATTTTAGAGGCTAATTGGAGGCACCAGGCTTTGCATGGGGGATGTGGGAGTACCGGCTGCTTTATGCAACTGTCCATGCTCCTGTTGTGCCCATGGGGACAGTGACTGTGGCCAGCGAGCCCCTCTGGGTGGAAGGATGACTCCAGCCTGATGGCATTTCAGTTCAGGCACATCGGCTGGCTTGCACGCCCAGGGCGTCCCGTCTTTGACGGCAGTTTGCCCATTTGTTTGGGGCTTTTGTAGCACCCAGCCCTTTTCATGTTTTATCACAGTGGCAAAAAAGCATAATGATAACTATACCCTTTGAAACTGGCATTGGTTTCTTAAAGAGCGAAGTCCAAAGCATGGTGTGGATTTAAAACATACCGCTTTTGAGAAAATTTCCTGCTATTGAATGGAGGAACCTTAGAGCACAGCTACATCAACTGTCGTCCTAGGACTCAGGACTGTATTCTAGACTGGTCTCTGCCTTTCACGAACAAGGTCACTTTTTTGGGCAAACTCACTAAAAGGGTGAGTTTCACCATAATGACCTATGATCTTTTGCATTCAAAAGTGTAGTTCCAGAAATTGGCTGTAAAATGTTAATTTAAGTTGTCTTCCAGTGGCCAAAATGATCATTGCAGATTACACCAGTGCAGAATTTCTGGTTGTAGTAAGAAACTTACCTTCTGTAATACCACAGTGGTTACCCTTTTATTTTACTTTTTTATAGCGTTTATTTTGAGAGAGCATGCGCAGGCAAGCAAGGGAGGGACAGAGGGGGTGGGGGTAGAGAGAGAATCCCAGGCAGGCTCCACGCCGTCAGCTCAGAACTGGACTTGGAGCTAGAGCTCACGAACCATGAGATCTTGGCCTGAGCCGACAGCAGGAGTCGGATGCTTCACCGCCTGAGCCACTGGGCCCTCCCGATTACCCTCTTCCATCAAAGAAGGCAGGTAGCACAACTGGCATGCAGGCCATCAGTACATGGAGGGAATTATTTCCACGTCCAGCTTTTCCTCACTTTACTCCAAAGGCACTTTTCTCATGAACGTAAAGAGAAACCTTGACAACGGTGTATTGTAATTTTATGTATCATAGTATCGTAATGGCAGAAGGTTAGAAATAGCACGAATGTAGTAGCGTGTTTGCCCAACGAATGCAATGCAGGAGTAAAAATTGTCCAGAACGACCTGTATCGGTGGAGGAGTGGAACTGTGAGATCTCCGTTTAGATGCACCTGTAATGCACATTCTCCTCGAGCTAGTTTTACTGTCTACACTCCTAACAGCACCTGAGGTTTCCACCCTCGTGTGCTCACCAACACTTGGATTTAAAGTTTTTGCCAGTCTGATAGGAAATTCTTTTTTATGGCTAGAGCGGTTGGGCATGTCTTCTTATTTTTATTTGCCATGTGATTGTCCTCTCTGTGACTGGCCTGCTCCAATCCTTGTGGCCTTGTCCTGCTGATTTATTCGTAAGAGCTCTTTCCATATGGACGAGGACTCCGCAGCCAGTGCGCGCCTCTTCCAGGGGCCGGCTCGTTTCCACACGTTCACAATAACGCCTTCTTGTCATACCGAAGTTTTATGTTTTTAGGTAGTCACGTTTATAAGCTTTTTCTTTGTGGCGTCTTTTATTTTGTGTGTGTGTCGTGTTCATGCAGTCCCTTGTCACTTTTAAGTCTTAGAAATACGCCATCATGGCCTTTTGAAAGTTAACAATTTTTTTCATCCAATTCTTTAATTCTTCTGTAATTGATTTTATGTATGGTGTGAGGTAGGGAACTAATTAAAATTTTATAAATTAATGGTCCTGTCACCATTTATTGAACTACAAATTTTTACCCTCCTAAGGCAGTGGGCTGTGGGATCAAATTGCTTGGCTTCAAATTCTAGCTTCACTTTCAGTTAAGACTGTGATCTTGAAAATGCCACTCAATTCCTCTGGGCTTCAATTTCTCTCTGTAAAATGAGAATAATAATAATAGTTATGCTGTAGGACTTTTGGGGGGATTAAATGAGTTAAATCTAAAACACTTAGTGCCTATCAGAAAGTTATGACTCAATACGTGTTTGCTATTATTTTATTTCAAATTTCTTATGCTGTCCCTGTCATACACCAGCTTTTCACTTGTGTCTTGGTCTAGATCTGGAATCTCTATTCTCTGTCTCTTTGTCTAGTTTTCTGTCTTTTCACCAATGCCACACGATAACTGTCTCCACCATATTCTTCAAAATTATCTTCAGTAATTTTTGTCCTTTTCTCTTTCCATATAGATTTTAAGATCAATAATTCTAGTTCCCCAAGCAAATGTCCACCCCCCCCTTTCTAACACACACACACACATCAGTTCTTCTGGGAGTTTGAATGAAATGTGCATTTAATCTACTGATTGATTTGTGGAGATTGGCCATCTTTATTTTATTGATTTCCCCCCCTGTATGGGAGGAGGAAAATTTAAAACAAAAACCTCATTAATTAGTAAAGGAATGTTATAAAGAGGTAAAGCCGGGCTCTCAGCAGCATAAGCATGTGAGATTCAGGAAGCAGCTGCTGCCTCAACAGCAGGAGGGGGTGCAGACAGAGGACCAGGAACCAGGAACCTGGAAGGCAGCTCTGAAAACTGTGGCTGAGAGCTGGTGGCAGAGGGGGTGGCCACCCCAGGCACACGTACTGGCCGCTGG